>QVRM01002189.1:1310000-1555000 GCA_003439945.1 Dermanyssus gallinae | reverse complement strand
TCGGCTTGTGCCGCTTAGTTGGATGAACGAACCCCACATCTACTTTTAGAGCAGCCAGGATTATGTTTTCCTTGGCAAATGGTGGCAATCGGTATGATTTTGAACCAGGATGAGTCTCGCGTCAAAGCTGCGGATGTGGGTGAGGTGATTTCACGATATTACCCCAAGAACTCGGGCGGTCGACGTAGAGTTCTAGACTGTCCAATATTTTCCGGTAAATAGTGATCACTTATTGCATATCCATTTAACAGGCAAACCTCGACGGAAATTGCAAGTATTGATTCAGCAAGTATTGGGATAAGTCAGTAGCCAATGCTGTGGACCATGCTTGCGCTGCCATATGCCTCACCGGTCGGATCGGAGTTGGTTTCTACGATCTCGCCAGATGTCTCGGCCTCTTTTTTTTCGTAGTCTGTTTGTGCCTCGTGGTCTAACTGGTAACCATTATTTGTGTTGAGCCGGCAGAAATCTCTGGTTTCTTTTAGGCTGCAATCTGCCATAGTGGTTGGCTGTAACTGCTCTGTCTGTTCGGATAGTTCAGACTACCGCTTGCGTCGGCATGTCGGGTACTGTATGTGAGGACGGACATGGCAGTTCCACTCGACTGCTTCGACGGTATTCGACAATCTCGTCTCGTATGTATGCTGCGCGCATGCCAACCGAGGCCAATAAGGTTTAGTGAAAAAGTGTCTGACATTGACTTGCATTCCGAAAGGTCGTTAGTCGTTATAATTAGATCTCGTGCGTTCAAGTTGAAATAACACGAATGCGGGGAACAAGCATTTAGCGTTCCTGAAACAAACTAAACAACAACAAAAAAAAACGGATGCCGTGATAAAATAGCTCAATAAAGCAATGTTGCATAACCATCCGCCGCTGATTATCAACCTTATTCAGGTTCCTACTTGTGTTATATGTGTGCTAATATTGGGAGGTAGACTAACGCATATCTGTGCACGTTCGACTGGGTATTTTATTGGAGGCTTCTTCTAATATTGCATAGGCAGTTCTTGTGCGGATACAGCCCGTTCGGCCGCAAGCTACCCCCCTGTGCGTACGCTAATGGCCTAGTAGCCGCAATTTTAGTGCAAACCCCGTTGTCTCCTCGATCACGGTCACTACCGTTGCGGCGAGCATTCCTTTGCTTATAGTATGATAGGATATCGTGAGCGAATTCTTTTTGTAAACACTCAAGCTCCTCGGTGAATGTTTGAACCTGTACTCCACAGCCGGAAATTGAGAGAGACCTTGCTGGTGCCCGGCTTGGCTGTAAAGCGCAACGAGTTACAGGGTGGTCTGTTCTCCACCTTCTGCGACACGCGTTCTCGGGCACCTTTCATGCATATCATTAGCACGAAGTGCGCTTGTCCCGTTCGACGAGCTCGTATAGAAAGCGTGGGATGATGCAAACACTGCGGCAAAGAACTTTCTGGTTGGCTTAGCTATTCAACCGTCTTTTCTGCTTGCTCCAAAAAATAACTTGTTACGAGTCGTACTGTATGAGAAAGCTTGTTTTGGTGTCCAAGATCTGGTGCCCTCTTAATATACTTAACTATAGGTCCCCCTGATCTCGGTTGAGTTAGTTGAGTTCTGGAAGTTATCGTAAACAACAGACCCCTCATTTAAATCATGTTACTCGGAAAGGGAGGCGTTGCCGCAATGATATGGCCATAATCAAATTCGACCGGGAAAGCTTCAGGCAGCTTGATTTACCTCTCACTGTAATAATGTTGAATGAAACTGATCTTTTTCATTGTAATATATTACAGCATTTAATTTCTGATGTCACAGTGCCGTAATTTGACGGTCTACGCTTGGGTAGAGCCGTTTTTCAATATTATTGGCCTCTTCCCGTGTAAACAGATGCTCGTATATATGTCCTATCTGTAGGACAGTAAAGTATAGTAGGTTGCAGATTTGAGTTCTACGGAAACAAAATTTTATACGAGGTATTTGTTCAGCTCGAAAGACGGTATGCAAAAAAATATATATATATGCAGAGCCTGATTTACTCTAAAATCTATATATATATATATATATATATATATATGGGACAATAGAGTTGCCGCGCGTGAGACAACAAATAGTTTACCTGTATATTTTCGCTAAAGTCAATTAAGAAATGTTTTATAAACGTATATATAGATATACAAGTATATTTTTGTAGAAGCCGTGTATTTCCTACTGCACAAACCTCTGTCGTAGAAGACCACTCCATATACACCAGCATCTATAAAGCACTACTTGTCAGAAAGCGGTTGTACTGCTCTCCCGTCTAAGATCCTTACCAAAAGAACTTGACGTGAACTTGCTGTGAAGTGACGCGTTGAAGTGAAAGATGTGCAAAAACGTTCTCTAGAGATACTTTACTGGAAGTCCTTAAGTGATATGTCCGACAAGCAAATCTCGCCATTTGCCGGCTTTCTAATGCATTTAAACATCAGAGCCTTGGTTCAAGTATAACGGGGGACTATCGCCCACCACTCTTCACGTCAAATTGAGCAATTCCATTTTGATGACCTTAAAGTACATTATGCAAACATTATATATACATGTGAATGTTTAAATCCACGGCGCCAATGGTTCACTCCTCATCTTTCACTCGTGTCCGAGTGGGAGTCTTGCCCGACCCCTGACGCGAAGACGCGGGGGTAAACAAATCAAATCAAAACTGTAGATGCCTGACGCGGGGCAAGTCGATTTACCAAATTTGCTCATATTATTAGGTTATTCCATAAGTCCGTTCGGGTAATTGTGTGCGTCGCACTGCACAGTCTCGGGGGAACACGAAAACGGTTGGAAGAGGGTTGTTCGTTTACACTGTATTATACCGTGAAATTCATTCGAATTTCTAACTCACGCGAACTGAAGCGCTCGAGTAAAGGTGGCAGAGTTAATGTGCATTTTCGGCATTAATTGCTAGTTTATTTCCGGAATGGAAATGTGTAAAGGGTATGGCGGAGAGGCAGTAACAGATAGTACAGTTCTAAAGTGGTTTGTCCGATTTAGGAACGGCGGGATTTTTGACGTTAACGCTCGAGACCGGTTCTGACGCCCTGTGACAGTGAACATGGCCGCTTACACAACAGTAGCCGAACGAAATCCACACATGTCGCTGCGCGAGATTGTGGCCATTGTCGAAGGACCCCGGACATCCGTTCAAAGGCATATCCATGTCGAGAGATTCGTCAGCAAGTTGGATGTATGGGTGCCGCACGCGATCAGCAATCGTCAACTGGAGAAACGTGTGCTAGTTTGCGATCAGCTTCTCAACAAGGAAGAAGATTATTTCTTTCTCCGCACCATAGTGACAAGGGATGAGAAGTGGATACTCTATAAGAACGTTGTCCGCAGAAGGGCGTAGCTTACAATTGGGAGTGAGCCCCAAGCAACTGCCAGGCCCGGACCCCGTATAAGGAAAATGATGTTAAGTTTTTGGTGGGATGCGACCCTATTATGCGATCTATTATATCGAAGCTGTTACAACCAAACGAAACAAACAATACGATACAGTACTGTCAACAACTGGATAAGTTAAAGAGGGCAATCAACCAGAAGCTCCAGGAATTGGCGAACAGACGAGAAGTGACTTTCCACCACGACAATACAAGACCGTACACATCTTTGCTCACCACCAATAAGTTAATAGAATTTGGATGGCATATTTTGCCACATCCTGCGTATATTCTTGAGATTACTCCATCGGATTACCACCTGTTCGGTCCCTTCAAAATTCCTTTAATGGCAAACAATTCGTTACTTTGGAAGCCAGGACGCCACCTTCTGGAGTGATGGAATCAATGGTAACGCTTATTCCAGCTCCTACAGCCGTTTCACACTCGACAAACTCCTATACAGCATTTGGTGCGTTTGTTATTTAACAATGAAGAAGGCAACAAGCTCGCAAATGTACACGCACACAATTTTTTTTCACTTATACAGCAGTTTCAAAATATACAACAACTATGAACAAAAACACGTGTATAAATATAACTATCCGATCTAAGTGGGTATCACCCTTTACAAAGCAAATAATTACAAATCAGGATACATCTGGATTACGGGCCTGATTTAGACTGTGAAATTAACGGGCACGATTCTACCTCGCAAGCGAAGAGATGCCTCGTTGTGAGGCATCTAACGTTTTCTGGAGTGCATTTCCAGTTTTCAGGCAGATGACATGCAAGTGTGTGTTGACTGGGGAGGGGTTACTGAGTGAATACTAAGAGCAATGTGAAACTTGTTGCACGTTTAGCTGATGCATATATATATATATATATATATATATCCATATCTATACATCCACACATCTTCTATACATCCATACGCAAACGTAGGCTCATTACGATAGTTAGTGTTGTCAATCGCTCACCGCTTAATCCCGTTGAGTTGAATTGCATAACGCTTGTTGATGGTCGTTGGGTTCCGATGAATGAGCACAATACATGCATGAGCTCGTGTTCATTATTGAGAGTACACTGATTAGCTAACGCTACGTACGATAGCACACACTAACCACACTAATCAATCAGCCAACCACTTTTATCCAGTAATCGGTCAAATTGCACACGATGTTGCGTGCGTATTTTCTGTTGCGTAACTGTCGTTTGTTTGTTGCTGTTTACGATTGTTCACAAGTACGGCTTAATACTATTCTCGGCATGCGTTTGCATATTGCGTTTACTCACTCCAGGTATTTGAGCCTCGACTGGGCTGTTTACGCTTAAGGCTGTCACTGTCGCCGTCGTTTTCTGCCGGCCATTTTGAGATCGCTGCTCCTGCTCCTCGCCCTGTTGCCGAGATCGTTACGGCGGTTACAATTGTTTGTTGTGGCTACATGTAATTCTGCTGGCCGAATTCTCCTTGCTTCTGCTTTTTCCTGCACTGTTAGCTTTCCTAACTATTTTCATTCGTATTTCGATCTGTGTCGAAGCGTCGTCTGTCGACGAGGTGGGCAACGCTAGACGAAACTGCGGTAATCGTTGTTATCCGCGTCCTCGTAAAATTTACTTTCGATGTTGCTGTTTCTGATTGTTGCTTGTTGCTGTTACTTTTGACATGTTCCTTGCGCTACTGCTGTGATGGTGAATAGCGCATTTCTCGTGTAATTATTTAGATATTACATACATAACGTAACTAATCACTTTTATTTCACATAAAAGGGTTGGTAGATATTGTTGTTGTTGTTGTTGTTTCCGAGGCTGTTGCTTCGTTTGTTGTTTGCAGCAGTACTGGTGTAATTGCTGCTTGCGGTTGATTCATACGCTACATAAATCGTATGAGGAGTCGGTTTCTTGAGTAACCGCTTCCGAAAAGGGCTTTTCAACGCATAGGGCATCCTCACGACGTAAACGCGACGGGCACATCACTGTAACACTGGTCGAAACACTTAGAACACGTCTCTATCGACTTCCAGGTACACCAGCACTATGAACAGGTTACATCATCAATAACACCGACAACAACGACAACAATCACCATGTATTCCTCTATCTAGCGCACGCGTTCTTGCACTTTCTCTATCTCTCTCTATTGACATGCATCCTCTCCGTTAGGAGAGCGCATTGCAGTGGCTATTGTATACCGCGAAGTGTGGGCGCTATTGTTGTACACGTGCCGCACCGCATAGACGTTAATAGACAAAAATTACAGATGAAATCACGCATATACACGCACTTCACTCACGCACACTATCTTCGCGTTCCAGACAGATGGTCGTATAGCCCGGTTAGGGAGGAATTGGGCAGCGCCGGGGGGGGGGGGGGGGGGTGCGGGTTTAAGAGGCTCGAGGTGTGGGGAACACACACAGCCGAATGCGTCGGTTGTACTACTTCAGTAGCGGTGGTGGTGGTAGTAGATATGGTTCGTCCTTTATTCGTCTTGAATCGCCTTTGCTGACGCTGCTACCGCTGCTTGGTGCAGATGTCACGACACTCTTTAGTGTAGTTAGTGCTAGTTTACATGACTTGCCGCCAACCCCATAATTGCGGCAGCAGCAGCAGCAGCAGCAACAACAACAACAGCAGTAGCAGCTGCAGAAGCACGGGGAGGAAAACGACCGTTGTAACAACGAGGACAATAACAATAACTACTATAACGCCAACACTACTATATCACAATGGCTGCAGTCAAAAGCAATAGCAGCTGCACCAAAACAACAACAACAACAACAACAGCAACAACGACGACGACGACATCACCTGTAGTGATGTTAGATAGTGATGAGGCAACGATGAAGTGGGTTTCAGTACTCACCATCTTGCTGGTGGTGGTCTCGCACCCCTTCTATGCCGGCTAGCAATTTCCGCTAGCAGAATAGGCTGCTTGCAGTTGGTGTTGCTGCCGCTGCTGCTACCACTAATCACCAGGTGGAAAAACAACAACGACGACAACAAAAACAATTGACATCACCATCAACAACGATGACAACAACAACAATTGACATCACCATCAACAACGACGACGACAACAACAATTGACATCACCATCAACAACGATGACAACAACAACAATTGACATCATCGTCAACAACGACGATGACAACAACAATTGACATCATCGTCAACAACGTCGTCGTCATAATTATCATCACCATCAACAACGTCGTCGTCGTCGTCGTTGTCATCACCATCAACATCAACAACGTCGTCGTCGTCGTCGTTGTCGTTGTTGTCATCATCATCACCATCAACATCACCACCATTGACAACATCCAATTGCTATCGCCACAGCCGTCATAATCATCACCATCATCGCCGCCGCCCTGATCAGCATGGCGGTGAGAAGTTGCTGCTGTTTCTGCTACCAGTAGTACTTCTGCTGTGGTCACTTTTGCTGCTGCTGCTGCTGCTACGACAACGACGGCGACTACAATAGAAAAAGTCAACGTCGAAGTAGGCGTAGGTAGCGAAGTAGTCGTTGTTGTTGCCGTAGCCTTAGTCGTAGTCGTAGTCGTAGTAGTCGTAATGGGGCAGGCAACGCTGCCGTCGTCTCTACCTACCGCTGTTATTCCTCCAGTCGCAAGCATGGCCGCCGGTGGCGCCCGGAGGTGGCCAGCAAAGGGAAACATCATCACCAGGGCGTCATCATCATTATCGTCATCATCATCATCATTATCATCATTATTATCGTGCTGCTGCTGCTGGTGATGATGATGGCGACGACAACGGCCATGATGATGATAATAATGATAATGATGATGTTGTTCGTGCTGGCGACCTCTACGGCAATCGCTACTATTGCTTCTGCTGCTGCTGCTGCTGTTGTTGCTGAGGATGATGATGATGAGGATGATGATGATGATGATGATGACGATGATAATGCTAATATTGCCGCCTCTGGTGGCGCAGGCGGCGTCGGCCACGGTGACGACGGCGGCGCCGCCCTTCGCGCCAGTGACAATCGGAGATCACTCATCATTTATAGGCAGCAGCAGCAGCAGGCAGCGGTATCAGACGAACGGGAGAGAGAGAGAACCCGATATCCTCCTAACACCTGGCCGATGGGTGAACGTCGTCATCGTTGTTTTTGTTGTTGTTGTTGTCGTCGTCGTTGTCGTCGTTTTGTTGTTGTTGTCGTCGTTGTTTTTGTTGTTGTTGTTGTTGTTGTTACTACTGCCCCATCTACAGTAGCATCATCGTGGCAAGCAATGATGCGGCCGTGATCGCCGCCGCCAGTCGTCAGAAGCAAGCAGGCAAGCATACCAACCGTTGACTCACAACACAATTTAGCGTTCGTTTGCTGAACAACTAGCTGAATGATGATGATGATGATGATGTCTAGGTGGAAAAAAGGGCAGCACATACACACAGACTCTCTCAGCTACGTACAGGCACATAGAAACGCTTTCAAACACACATACATACATACACACTCAAACAAGCCCACAAACACAGAACAGAAATACTGAGACGGAGACTATGCAGCGACTTATCCGAAGCTCGTAGCTCGTAGCTAAGTAGGTAGATCCTGCGCTTTCCATCCGTGGCCGGACGCGGACGCTTGAATCGTCGGGGTTGTTGGTGTCGTTGTTGTTGTTGTGTTTTTGTTGCCGGGGTTTTGCTAGCTGCTTCTTTTTTTTGCGCTTTTTTCATCCACATTCTCCTGGACTGGGTTGCTCAGGTGGCCCTGCAATAGCATAGCTGTAGCGATGGCAACACCAGCAACAACCACAACAATCATGACTGCAATCAACAAAAACAACCACAACAACAACAACAACAACAACAACAACAACAACAACAACCACAACAACAACAACAACAGAGAACGCGCAGTAGAAACAATATCAATTTGTTGCCATCATGTTCAACATCATGTTGAACATGTGCAACAACGACAGCAGAAGCAACAACAACAACAATAGCGCCAATAAGATATAACAGATATAGCGCCAATAAGATATAATATCAACAGTATCAACTGCAGCATAAGCATCAACAACGTCAACAGCCATAACAGCAGTAGCAAAAACAACAACAGATACAACAACAAAGCCAAAAATAGCAACAACAACAACAACAACAACAATCATAATAATAACAGCGCCAGTAGCAGCAGCAGCAATGGCAACTTCCTGCCAAACCTGGCCTCCTTAGTCGCGTGTAGTCAAGTCAGAGCATTTCTTAGTCGTAAGCAGGCCAGTCACGACGCGTCAATGGTGATCGACGACACGACGTTTTTCGGGACGACCGCCAGTTCATCGCGCGCCGTCTTGACTTGACCTGATGTGGATCGGTGGCGTCTGCAGCAGCAGCGTCTGTCGCTGTGCCTTCGCTGGAGGCCGTGCCGAATAACACAGGCCAGGCCGAAAACACTAGGCTTACGCGCATACTGAGAAACGCACATGAAAGCACACTTGATCCGCGACTAGAACCTACGTCTATTGATCGTTAGGATCGTCCCGTACAAGTGTAGGGCACTCACGATGCAGGCTCATCCACGTGAGCCTGTAGTGTGTAATGTATGTGCACGTGTTGAACTATAGATATGCATCCCTGCACACACACACACACATATATATATATATATATATACAGGGTGTGACAGAAAATTTTGAAGAGCGGGTTATGATTCTGAAGTATTTGGCGTGAACGCTAATAAAGAACTACATTTTTGGTGAATTCTCTTCTAAGCGACCATGTCGCGGCTTCTGACCGGCCTTGCATATTCAGAGCAGAATCTAGGAGGACTGGTTGTCTCGCAACAGCACATTTTGTGCTCCTATGTTGGGCAAAAACACCAGTGTTACAAATTGTAGTAATTTCACTCTCACTCCAAAACAAGACTTCTCAGAGACCATGTTCCATTGGAAAAAACATTTGCTTTAACGAGCTCTACAATTCTGTATATCGCTCTTCAAATGTTTCTGTCACACCATGTATATATAATAACCGTAAGTATTTTATATATATATATATATATATATATATATATATATATATATATATATATATATATATATATATATATAATAAACTTTATAATAACCGTAAGTATTTTAAGGTTTGGTAGAACTCGGTAAAAAATTATTTCATTTCTGCCCCCTCCTTCCATTGGGGAAAATGGTATTATACCTAAGGGATTTTCGTGCACGCCAGGATACTATAGCACACTTACAAAATTAGACAAATCCCCGGGACGGCCATGAAAAAGTATATCTAGTAACACTTAATTGGGAATATAGGATTTCAGTATCGCCTATAGTTACATAGAGATAATGTCTAAAGCCTGCATACAATATGTGTCGGCAAAAACAGAGCAGGATGCAACAGCAACCGCTTCCACCTTTAACCCGTTCTCCGCAGCACATTAAGAACTCGTGGCGGCGGCCGAGGCTGACCCCTGGGGCCTACCTTACCGGGTGGTCATGGGTAAATTTTGCCGACCCTACCCTTTGTCGCATGAGCAGACCCTGGAAGAGGTTCGACTGTTTTTCCCTAGCCTGTACAGACCTACTACGTTTGCCCAGATGACATTCCACCTGTCACGGTAGATTCGGACGGAGGAAAAGGCACCCGGCCCTGGCGGCGTGCCGCATGGGGCTACTTGCTTTTGGAAAAGCAGCAATCAAAGGAGTTGGCGGGCATGGTTCCTCGACTGTTTGAAAATAGAATGTACCCCGCACAGTGGCTGCGCTGGCTAACCTGCTGTTGCTTCCAGCGGCCGGGTCATCTCCCTACTGCATCATTTGCAGTGCGAACGGCCACTGAGGGGACAGCATAAACTGTCCCATTTTTTCGCGCGCAGGTTTTTCGGAAGTGCCAGAGACGTCGGTAGCGGGCATGTGCACCACTCACCAGCACACGGAAAGCCGACGCTCTTGGTCACAACGTGCCAGCGTACAAACTAACTCCACACCCGCGCCACTAAAAGCAAGTTTATTTTATATGGGGGTTCGGAAACGCTAATGTGCCATCAATACTGGCAAACAACGACAGTTAGTGTGGGACCTTCATCCACTAAAGACCTCAATCCTCCTCACCACCCAGAGTTCGGAAATGTGCGGCACTATATCGAGACAGTGGAAGGGGGAGGCTCGTGCTCCAGCGGCTCTTATGGATCTCGTCCTGCCCTAAGCTTACAAAGTCAAGGGGATGCGTCGAGCCGTTCTACGGGGTTGAGTTGCTAAGGCTGGGTTGCGATAGCTTCTTGCGAGGCACCCTCATCTCGACCACCCAATGGCACCTGCGGGCCTGCGTAGCGCGTCTTCTTGCGCTTAATAGCGTCTAAGAAATATGGCATCCTCAATCACCGTCAATTTTCCAGTTTTGATCTCCCTGCATAGTAATACGTCAAACTTCCGCGGACGTGGGCCAGGGCGGAGCAGGGCGAGACCATATAGTCGACAACAATATCATCAACTGAAAACAACCCAACAAGGGCGCGCCTAGCCTGTCCGCCGGTGTAGCAACGCGCGACGTGACAGCGCCACAGTTCCAGCAAGAAACGGAGGCAGTGATTGGAAAGTGGCCGGATGTGATCCTGCATCACCTCTCCCTGTGTAAGTTTCTCCAGGTGCCGTAGAGGTTTGCGCGCCAGCTTCACATAGGCGTCTGCCTACAACCTGAACCTAATATTATAGCATGTCGCTCGGCCAATATCTGCTGCGACTCTCGGGGAGATAAGGTGAACTACACACAACACTTTTTTTTGTGGCCAATTATATATGTTTGCCAATCATATATTTCTAGACTAAACGTTTGCTAATGACTAATGCCTCGCCTCGTTTTCGGCCGGGAGATCCACGCTGAGGAGGAAGCATTAACGATCACTAACACGTAGCATCACACACACAGCATGGACCTTGACGATAAAAGATTCCGGTTACCTACGCCCTTCTGGCGCATCTGGCAGATTCGACGCCTATACTAGCGCAGAGTCACTGAATGCGAGTACACAGCAATGCGAGTACCGTCTTAACTCCAGTGATCAACTTTTGGGCGATACCACGCTGACATATGTTCTTTAGACGGCGGCTCCCATGACGACGCGGGTGCCGGGATAATATCTCTGAATGCAGTATTTAAGACAGCCGTTTTTTTTAAATATAAAAGGCTTTGAACATGCATATTGCACACGCGTTGCTGGCATATGGCCTGTAGCAGTGGGTGTGAGAGCGTAGTCTGAGTAGCTAATGTGCAATACTTCCCTTGTAATTGTTGTTGTTGCTGTTGTTGTTGTTGGTGGCGTTGTTGTTGTTGTTGTTGTTGGTGGCGTTGTTGTTGGTGTTGTTATTGTTGTTGTCGTAACGATCGCCGAGGATCGTCGAGCTCGGCTGGCGCTATTTCAACTGCAGCTGGCGGTAGTCGGCGTCACCCGCGTCATAGTACGCGCTGTGTGCTGCTGGCGGTGTGACGGTGCGCGAGACGCTGCGCTCGAGCAAAGTCGCTAAACGACTTCATTCGATCAGACGATCGAGCGATACTCAAATAAACTACCGGTCAGCGATGGTCGTCATTTGCGTTGTCCCCTTTGTTCTCGTTGTTGTTGTTGTCGTTGTTTTTGTCGTTGTTGTTGTTATTGTTTTTGTCGTCGTCGTTGTTCTCGTTGTGAGTTTGAATGACGAGCGACCTCGCCGCACCACTCCCTCGTCTCTAATGACGCCGGGTCGAGCCAATGTCTGCGTTGACGTCTGCATCAAAATCTTGATGATATTAATGATGATGATGATGATGATGTTGACGTTGGTGATGATGATGGTGGTCTTAACGTACATGCGACTTGTCTGTCAACAACAAGATAGTGTGCCCTAGTGTGCTCGTTCGCAGGTTCGATCCCGGGCGTGGGATCTAATTCCTTTATCCGGATTTCTCCCCACCCCATTTGACACAGAATTACGACACCCGTAGTTGAGGGTCTTGCTCTCTCTACGCCCAGCTTGTGCGTCTTGGTAGACTAGTGCGAGCGTCTAGCTTCTTCACCATCTCTCGGGCTTTGCATCTTGACGCGCCCTGCGTTAGCGTTCTCCGACGCAATTTTTGCGTGACCTGATCAGTGCGATTTGTCAGGGCTTGAGCATCCATCCTTATCGGGCCGTCCTTCTTGTTTGTTAGGTATATCGTCTCCATCTTGTCAGGTGCAAGTTTTAAGTGATGGGACTCTATCCATTGGGGCACTACTGACAAGGCCTCATTCGCGGCGGCCTTCAGGGCTTTTTTGCTCCTGGTCGAAATTATGAGTGCAAAGTCACCAGCATACGACCACGTCTCCATCCCGTTCGGGAGATCTGGAATCTTGACACCGGGTCGTAAGCAATATTCCAGAGTACGGGTCATAAAATCAAACAACCTGAAACCACATCTATGTTGCCCAAAGAGGATGACATCATTCCACGGTGGTGGGAAAATGCCTCCTCCTACTTACTATATATATATATATATATACACTTGATTGAAGTACTTCAAGTAACAATCAGCTGCCCACTCTGGAACACTGTGCACTCGAACATCACTTTCGCCGTGGGATCCACCGTCGGCCCGTCTCATCCGGTGCTCGACAAGCCGAAAAAAACATTCTATTGCAGTTGCGTGCACTCAGTATAACCTATGTTGAGAATATGAATGAAATTTACACATCTTCCGTCTCGTAGTTCGTAGCGCAGCTCTTTTGAGTGCAACGCTACCTGCACTGGCTTTTTTCGCTTTCGCGCTTCTGATGCCTATCGTGAGCCACTGATCTTTATCGCTGCTACTAGACCGTTGTTCTCTGTATGTTGCCATTCTAATGACAGTGTTGCTATTTTTGTTGTAATCAGCATCCAACGGATGTGGCTTGTTCGTTGAAATTGTGCCCTTCGAAATAATTTGCGGGTCTCATACACTCGCCACAATTCACTCACGTGTCCGGTTTTCATCCGCATCCCTTGGCAAAAGCTTCACACACTGCAAAGGCGCTAGAGCCCTCCTAAGACTGATAGATTGCGCTTTTTTGATACTATCTGGGTACTTTATGTCTTCTTAACTTAAAATTATGTGATGCGGAAAGGGTGGGCCCGTCAACGATGTATGAGGAGACGGATCTGTGTACATTGTTCTGGACCACTTTGTATTTATTATAAACATGTATAAATATTGACCTTTATTCGACCATTTTCAACGGATGTTTCAAGTCACGCGACATACACTCGTTTATAGCATATTTAAGCTGAAATTCATATTAAGCCTATGATATTCGTATAATTGTACCACTACGCGATTGGTTTTTGCAACGCGTCGGCACCGCACATCAACGTGTTTTAAATAGAAGATTTACCCGTTTGGAATATACTTACGATATATACACTTCCGGACAAAAAAACTTCGTCACCAATCATATTTCACTTTAGTCATACGTTGCACCCACAATATTAGCGTCATATTATAAAAAAAAACATATTCTGAAGCGTTTCAGTTATGGCGGCAGGCCGAGCATGGTTTAGAGTGCAATATTCATATGCCAAGGAACCGAACCCTAGAAGTTACCTAAGAGCTCTCTCAGGCTAACGGTTCTCGGCGAAAAAGTTTAAGTGCCTAACAGGACGTTGATGAGAATCTAACACCCCACATCGTGCCTCATGCAAGGGCTGTTGGCATAGACTTCATCATCATGCAGGATAATGCTAGGCCGTACACCGCTGCATCTCGAGAACCATCGAGAACTCATGAATACTATGAGCGAGGAATGGAATAATGTCCAATCACAACCAATTTATTGAAAATTTTCAAATCGCATAGTGGCTGTTACACACTACATTAAACTTGCATCCATTTCACATATAAAATAAACAGTTCAATCATATATTCGCCTTAAAACAAAACTTGTTCTCATCCTAATATAGCTATTTTTTTAATATATATTTTACTTGAATGTAAAAATAAAACGCATATTTTGTCGCGATTTTAAATTATTTTAATTGTATTGTGTGTGACATGTGCATGGGTGGGGGCGATATTGTGCCTAGAAGACAGGCCTATGTTTAATGTCATAAGTGGTGCTATTTTTTGTCCCGTATTTTAATAATTATAATATTTTTGTTTGGAACAAGGGTTTATTTTTATCAATATGTACATGTATCACAAGTACTAACATATTACTTATATAACATCTACAATACTGCTTATATTATTCTTATTGCTTGAGTGTCGATGACCACTCAACATCATATTGGCGTTGCCTCTCTGTAATTCTAATGCTACTTTCTGTCGGAGGAGCGCGGCCGATCTTGGCTCGAAGAGCTTCTTCCCAAGCTCTTTTGTCAGTTTGATTGCATCCTTGCCCCAAACGCCAGAATAATAATAATAATAATAAAAATAATAATCATCATCATCATTCTCTTTCCGCATGATGTCAGCACTCAGAATCGGAGCTAGCGTCTGCGAGCCGTTTCAGTGCAAACTGTGTGAAGAGATGGTAGATTTCAGTGGCCTACACCCACTGAGTTTCCCGAAGAGCGCCGGTAGATCGTCCAGACATGCTGAACTAAACGGTGTGATCATAAGGTCCCTTAGGAAAGCCGGTATACCATCTACACTTAAACCGAGAGGTTTAGTGTCCGCTGGCGAAGAAAGACCTGATGGGGCGACCATTGCATTATGGTCACATGGGAAGTCCCTAGCTTGGGATGCAACGGTTTCGTGCACAACCGCGACTTCCTATTTACACCACAGCTCCGTTGAGCCGGGGTGGGTAGCAAAGCACGCGGACGCCAGAAAATGGGTTAAATATGCTGGACTGGAAACAATATATATTTTTGTGCCTATTGCCATGTTTACACTAGGACCAATCAGCAAGGAAACCGAAGCATTTCTCAAAGATTTAAGTAAGCGAATTCAGAAGGTCACAAGCGACCGAAGGGAGGGTCAATTCTTGAGGCAAGCGTTGTCCTTGGCCGTTTGCAGAGGGAACGCGGCATCTATTTTAGGCGCCATGGAGTGAACTAAATATTTTAAAAATTTGCAATAATACGTTCAGACCTCACAACTGTAACATTGTTTAATAATAATAATAATAATAATAATAATAATAATAATAATAATAATAATAAGTGATATCTCCTCCCCAAATTAGAGTATTTGCGTTTCTTTGCGATCTCGGCATGTTCAGCAACCCACCCTGACCTGATGGCGCTGTGCATCAAGTATGACGGAGCCACTGTACATGATACCGTGGCGTCCCATACCAGGCATTTGCCCTTGGACCATGGCGGGATGGTGACACCGTCTGGTCTTTTGGCGTCGAGGCCCAACCTGGGCTCCAGGGTGCTTGGTATCTACGAAGAGCCTTCTTTAGGATCGCGTTGATTTCCGCGTGTCTGCGAGCCCTACTAGGGCTTTTAGTGCAGCTCAAAGGGTGCAGTCCGTCCTTAACCACTGTTTTTCCACACGCCTTACACTCGTATGGCTCACATATGGGAGCGCCTATTCTCAGAGCGGCCACCATGCGGAAGGAGGTGTTGTCCAGCATGGTGCCCAGCTGTGGTGAAGGAAGTGCTCTTAGGAAGCCACTGCTGAAAGTGTCATGGGCAGCTATGAATACCGCTCTCTCTGTCGGGGATTGGATGTCATCTAAGATCGTGCGAGCGGTCGTTTGACACTTGTAGCCGTCAAGCATGTGCTGTGTAGGGTGTTGCTCCCAGGGACCAGGGCCTATCGATTGTCTAGCTGCCAGCTCAGCTTCGTTCCTCCTTCCGCGCAGCACAGAATGAACATCCGGTTCTAACAACGTCTCCGCAAGCCCCGAGAACTCTATGATAGGGCCGCGTAACACAACAAAGCAAGCTCTGCCACGAACCTTTGCTGAGAGGAAATGTGGTCCTTTCTCAGAATCTGTCGGTAAGGGCCACGTTTAGAACTTCACTGAGTATCTCCTTTGCCACCTCGTAAAATGCTTGTAAATTATCACAGTGGTGACCTGTGGGGGACGTGCGTAGGATGTAGTTTAGCCTAGGTGATCCTAGGCTGTATCTCCATAGGCATAAAGTAGCCTGTGCGTGGATCGCCAATAGCCGAGTGTTGATACACCGGAGGGCGTCCCGCTTGTCCAGGATTGTTTTCGAGATCTTTCGAGATACAATTGGCGCTCCCAGGACTTCTAGGTCAGGCAACTCAATTATCTTTGTATTGGGCAGGGCGTCCGCAATAATTTTGCATGCCTCATCCTGCTGGTGGGAGGTTCCACCTACAGTTATGAGCTCGCATTTAGAGGCGTTAAGAGTTAAGCCTCCCTCCTCTGCAAACTGTAGCACTTCGCGTATGTCGGAGGCCACTGTGTTCGCCGGGCCGCCTAGTATACCACCGTCTAGGTACCACACATTTAGTGGACTTTTCATGCGGGACACTACATAAATAAGGCGGGCCCAATCAGATCTCCCTGTTGTACTCCGTTGGCTGAGAGAAGAGGCTCACTCTCTCCCCAGGACAGCAGTGATGGCGTGATTTGTGGTACTTTCGCTCTAACTTAATTAAGGATAACATCGCGTCGGATGGTGTTGAAGGCGTTTCGGAAATCCAGTTTTACCAGGACTCGTGGGGGTCCCTCTGTCTCCGTGAAAGCCCGAGTTGCGTGTGCTGCAGCTTCAGCTCCGCCTTTAACCGAAACGCCAACCTGGTGAGGTGCCACCGCCTTCACGATTGCCGTCCTATTGATGGCAATCGCTACTTTGGCAACCAGCCTACGTAAAGTGAGGCCACTTCGTACCCATCGCCATGGAAACGATGGGCCCGATCAGCAAGAGCACAAGTATTCTCCTCAAAGACCTAGGTATCAAAATTAGTGCTAACACGGGTGACCAGCGCGAGGGCGAGTTTCTGCATCAGCAACTCTCGCTCGCAGTGTGTAGGGGAAACGCCGCCGCTATCATCGGCTCTATGGATTGAGAAGGGGAGGGGGGTGAGCCTACGCGGGTACACGTTTGGGTACCACAATTGTAGGGAAATACTGAAAAATTGAATAAATAATAATAATAATAATAATAATAGTAATAATAATAATAATTGTATTATAATTAGGAGGAATATATATAATGCTTCACGGCGTTGCTGCTCATCGACCTAGTTGCTCCTTCTGCGCGCCTTAGCCGCTCTATCGCTCATGCCCGTAAAGAAGTCTTGCCTGCCCCCTGGCGCGAAGGTCCGGGTCCATCCAGTCTCTCATAGTACCGAGCACTGAAATCGCGTTACCTCTTTGGATCTCCAGGGACAGTCGCTGGGAGAAGAAGGCGTGCGCCCTCTTGTCCATCGTCGCCTGCCGTAACGCGTCACCAACCTGAGAGATCAATGTTACCGTGAGTGGCCCAGGGCCCCCCATCGTCTCGAACGCGAATGGCGAAAAGTGGTGCGCCCGACTTAGGTCCGCATACTTCTTATCATAATAATAATAAGAAATTAGTCCGCAGTAATGCATCCAGAAGCGTATGAGTTATATGATTGATCATTCAATGAGTTATCACTGTTTTTTGAGTAAATTAATAAAGCCACCCCGCTAGGGCTCTCTAGTCCAAGAGCGCACAAGTTTGGGCTAAGATTACTTCTCCAGTCTTAATAGGCCCATCAGAAACTCCATATTATTGTTAAACGTAGCTGCTGATATGCTAGGTAAGCTCGTGTGCAAGGTTTTTTGCTACGTTGGAGAGCCCGTCCCATTGCAACCCACACGGTCGCGCTAAAGTGGTTACTACACTTAGAGCGCATGTGGAATTAACTTGTATGACTTCGACACAGAAATAGCGATCGACGTATGGTGCTGCCAGGTAGTTTTGTGAGACACATTAAGTACGGAATACCGTAATTATCCACAACATTGCAGCTTTTCAGATGTGAGTCTATCGAATTGTTTCAATTTATAAGCTTTTTGAACAGGGTGTTTTATGTGTGCCCTGTTTCCGTGTAAAAGTCCGTAAGTTCGTACACGCCCCTACTTAAGTTTGTAAGACAGAGAGAGAGAGAGATGTGTGCCCAATGCCTTTAACTGACAATTGTAGTAAATTGTGCTTTTTCTATACACATGCAGTAAACGTCTATGTGGTTTGAAAGATAAATTATGATCAACACCTTGATTCTTATGATAGCGCTGACAGATGCATTTGTAAGAACAAGTTCTTTTTGGTATAAACTAGGAATCACATGTTCAAATGACTGATTCTTGAGAGACGCCCTTGTACCGATATTATATAGCCTACTAACATATATATATATATATATATATATATATATATATATATATATATATATATATATATATATATATATATATAAATATAAATAAGTATAAATATATATATATATATATATATATATAATATAAGGATCGGCGTTCGAACGTCGAGGTGTGCAGACGTGTTTTCGGTGGCTTACGAATAGTGGAGCGTTACCTGGCTCGTATGCCACGGTTTGACTTGGCAGTGGCCTAGTCGGATCCCCTTCACCTTGCGCTTCGTCCAAGACTGAAAAGTGTTCCACTTGTTAACTGTGAGGTGCCGTTCAGTTCATCGGTCATCCTGTGTGGTGTACTTCTTATTGCTAGTGTGCCATAACAGCCACGTCATAACACGGCTCTCGTTCCGTCAATTTAGACGGTGGAGACGTAATGGCGACCGGCTGATTCCGCGTGCCTGCACGCGCCTACATTTGGCGCCAGTACGACTGTTTGTAAACAATTACTTTGCCTTGGTGACATACATATACAAGGCACTGGTGACATATATACAGAAGGTGACATACATATATATATATATATATTCGAGGAGACATACATACACACATTGGTGACATATATATATATATACATCCATTCAGTGATATAACTATACAAGGCAATTGCGAGTGAATGTAAAACGCGATCATGGGCCCAAATGCCCCCGCCCGGCTAGTTGTACCTCCCGCTAGCCTGGATATCGCGAACATTCGCACCGATGCACCTACAGCCGTCGATGATATATCGAGGCCTGCTAGCGCGATGAATAACAAATCCGCGGGTGTTAAACGAAGAAGGCAGGGTGTAGATACTGACTCGGTGGTTGACGAGCCCTCGGGTCACGATGGTTTCACCGTTGTTACAAGCGCGAGAGTTAAAAAGACCGTGATGCGGGAGCAAAAGCAGTTAGACCGGCTGAAAAATGAAGTCAGCTCAGGAGCATTCGGAGCATTCAGGGTTCGCCTCAGACACAAGGAGAAGCATGACGGGAGTCCGGTCGACTTCAAGGAAGGCTCGATGTTACGCTTATTTAAGGCAATCCACAGTCTGGTGCCGGAGGGTCGTATCTCAGGCGACAAGAGCAGTATATTTATTAACGTCTCCTCCATCGATGTGGCCCAGAAGCTGTCAAGCCTAACGTGCGTAGATGACGTCCAGGTGACCGCCTCTTGCCCGGGATTGGCTTCGTTCAAGGCCAGGATTCAAGGTGTCTGCACCTCGCTAACGGAGGAAGAGATCGTAACGAAGGAAGATATCGTAACGGAGCTATCGAACGTTGGCGTTACAGCTGCCCGAAGACTGACTGTCTCTTCTGGCGCTCAGAAGAAGCCTCTACCCAAAGTTATCTTGACATTCGATCGTCAACCGCCGGCGTCAGTGTTCCTGGGTTATCGCTCGCATGCGGTGGTTCTAGAACCCGACCAGCCCAGAGTCTGATTCAACTGTTCCAGGGTTGGCCATATCGCGGCTAACTGCTCACTCCCCAAGGCTTGTCGCAACTGTGGCAGAGAAGGCCACCTTGCTGCCGATTGTTTGAACCCGCCTAAATGTGTCAACTGTGGGGGACCCCACGATGCAAAGTCACCAAGCTGCCCAAGATTATGTTACCTGAGAGAAAGGAATCGAGTTTTGATGGAAGCCAGAACCCTCCACCAGGTTCGTGCTACTCATCCGGATGCATCAATCAACGAAGCCCTGGCAGTGCCTGCACCCTCTTTACAGGGCTCAAGTACCGCTGGACCAGCTTCTGCCTCGACGGAGGGGGTGACATATGCCTCGGTGGTTCGTGGCATCGCGGTTGGTGGAGACACCACTCCGCAGCTCCTTCTTCCCCGGCCTAGAGCGGCACCGAAACAGCGTTCCCGAGCCAAGCCACGAACGAAGGTGACACGCACTTGTCCCCGGGACCTCGCAAACCAGTCGCCCAGGGGTCATCCGGATTAGTCCGGGACTTAATGTCTATAAAGTCCGAGTTGTCAAAAATGATTAAGTCAATAACGAACGCGCTACAGCCATTACTGGCGCTTCTGACGGTTGCTAGCGACCTCAAGCAATCATAATGACGGACGATCATAACAATGGCAGAAAGGTGACAGAACCCACACCGGTCGCTTTGTCGGATTCTTCAGAAGGAGCCGGCCCGAGCTTCACGCCTATAGAGATCCTTGCAACTACACCGAACCCCCTGGGGCCCAACAAGGTAACATGTCACCAATGCGGTCAGACTTTTGCTAGGCGAGGCCTCCGTAGACATGTCACAGTCAAACATGGGGGCGAAAGCACCATACCCCATCATGACGGGGCCCCGAACGAAGTCAATTCCGACCTCACGGAGTGCATCCAGGCCTTCATAAAAAATGGGAAGTTGGTTCGCATCCTGCCCAAGGTGGTCAGGAAGTCGGTGACTGACGCACTGTCGGAGGTGTTGTTAAAGGTTGCCGTGGACAACGACGACGCGGCCTGGCTTGGGCTATTCTCCTTCGTCCCAGTCGTGCTAAGGTTACCGGCAGGCTGCAGAGATACACGCTCTCTGGCAGTGGTCATTAGGAAGAGCTTGGTGGAGTTTCGACGCGGTGCTCGGCTTACAGATTTGGCTCTCCTGCAAACCGCGGGCGAGTCGGGTGGTAATGTTGAGCGAAATCATTCGATCACGCGGGCCGTGTTGGCCAAACTGTCGGACGGAGACGTGTCAGGGGCAGACTGCCTTCTTCTGTCTGACGACGTTATGGTCGATGAACCAGCCGCCGCAGCGTCGCTACGGAAAAAACACCCCCGCGCAGCCGGACTTGTGTTGGCCGTCTCCTCCCCCTTCGCAACTTTTACCGTCTTCTACCTCGGTCGAGAATATTCGCGTTACGATGGGATCATTTTCAAAGAGCTCGAGCGCCGGTCTGGATTTCATCAGACCTCGACTGCTACAGGACCTTCCCTCACCGACTCTCGGCTGCTCATCCGACGCACTTAGCAAGGCCCCAGCAAAGGTGATCGATCTACTGCGATGGGGAGCTCCGCATCCAAGGTGGTGTCCTCTTATCTTCGGAGCGAGGCTGTTTGCACTAAAGTACGGTCTGTGAAGACTTAAAGAAGATACTTAATTTAACCACATGCAGCGGTTTGGACCTGAACCCCGTCAAGTGTGAAGTTCACATAACCGGCTCAAGTACAGCTGACATATCCGCTATACAGAATCTACTTCCAGGTCGCCGCGTAACAGGCGACGACTTGGATCTTCTTGGCGTACTCCTGTTCGCTCGCCACCTTGGACCGACAATCGAACGCGGGAGGGACAAACTTGAAATTGGCTTTAATCGTCTTCCCCAGCTAGGCGCTCACCGGGGGTTGTACCTCCTGCGTTCATGCTTCTCCGCGTCGAGGTTGAACTACCTGTTCAGGGGAACCAACAGTTCAGCCTTCTCGGCCCAGTTAGAGGAAATTAACTTGAAGATGGGTTTCGCGTTGGAATCTATACTCAACCTGCGGTTGCGAGACGATTCCCTAGTTCAGGCCTTCTTACCGGTAGCCAGAGGTGGACTGGGCCTGCCTGAAGCAGTTTCTCTTTCAGTCGCAGCACACATCGCCTCCTTACATTCGGCCACTAGTGGCGCTGAGTCTATCCTGGACCCCCAAGCGATTGCAAGCTTTCACTTCACGCTTGAAAAGATTCAGGATGACGCTAATGCATTCTGTGGGTCTTTACCGGAGACTCCTTCTCTTCAGCGCTCGTGGTCAGAACTGGCAAACGACGACCAATGGAGCGGCCTGTGGGACCGAACAACTACGGCCACTAGCAAAGCGAGGTTACAGGCAGTTTCCTCGCCCGGTGCAGGTGCATGGCTGCACGCCCTCCCGAGCCCTCAACTTGGTACCCCCCTGGATGACGAGTCTACACGAATACTAGTCGGGTTGAGGTTAGGAGTAGACCTAGTCTCCCCACACCAGTGCAGGTGCGGTGATGAGGTCGACTCCCTAGGTCACCATGGACTTTCCTGTACGCAGAGTTCAGGCAGAATTGCAGGCCACTGAGCCTTGAATGAAACATTTAGCAGAGGGCTACGGTAGGCGAGCTACCCATGCATTTTAGAGCCTCCCGGCTTAGTCAGAGACGATGGAGGGAGACCTGATGGAATTACCCTGACTCCCTTTGAGCGGGGCCAAATGCTGGTGTGGGATGCGACCGTAACCGACTCTTTAGCCCCTTCAATGGTCGGTACGGGCGCATCCCGCCTTGGACACGCGGTAGCCCTAGCGGAAGCAGCCAAGTGCAGAAAGTATTCAAGTATTGCTTACCCACACTTGTTCTCACCCCTTGCGTTCGAGACATTGGGGGGGCCTGGGCTGCTCACGAAGAAACTGCTCAACGATGTCGGGAGAAGATTGGTGCTGGCTACAGGAGACAAGAGGACGGGCGAATATTTACTGCAACGTCTGTCATTGGATGTTCAGAGAGGCAATGCCGCTTCGGTGAGAGGCACCCTGGCTAGGTGGACCAGCCCAAGCCTGGACCTAACGCCTTGAGTTAAGCCCCGAGCGGGCTGTGCACATGTTCTTACATCACAAATGTATATCTTAATACACGTAAATAAATCTATACATATATGTATATATATATATATATATATATATATATATATATATATATATATATATATATATATTATATATATATATTATATATATATATATATATATATATATATATATATTATATATATATATATATATATATATATATATATATATATATATATATATATATATATCTATATATATATATAAATATATATATATATATATATTCACATGTTTCATCATAAGCTTAGGACCGACTGACCCACGATCAACTACTGTTCACATGGAACCCATCCCCAACTTCAGTGCACAAGGTTTTCAATTGAGTACTTGCTACTACCACCAAGATCTGCACATGTGACAAGCTCCAGATTACTTTACAGCAAAATCCTTCGACGCTATCACATTACCTTCCTACTCTCTGAGTGTACCGATGCTGCACATCAGAGGTTGAGTATAAGTACAATGCTATAGCGCCATCCATTTTTGGGGCTAGTTGCTTTGGCAGGCATATATTTATATATATATATATATATATATATATATATATAGTAACTCATAATAGGATGTAAACAATTGTCACCCAGTGAACGTAACGAAAAACTACGTCAGCCCTACGTCCAGACATGGTGTCGATGTCATTCCCGTCGCCACTTACGGAATTGACTTATTATGGGCGCACCGTAAGTAAAGTTTTCGGGCTGACCCTCACACAAAATTTAACGTCCACGGAACTGTTTTTCACATTGCTTCATAGACGGACCCCCATAAATACAAATGTGCAACGGTGGGGCTCGAACGCGCGCACCTATCTGGTGTCTTCTCCGGTCGCGAGGCGCAGGCGGAATGCACCACGCCACTGGGTGCGACTAACGTGAGAAACCTGGATCATCTGAATCAAGTAAAAACAGCTTTTTTTAAACGGGCTCTGGGACTTCACACGTCAACGCGCAACCGACTCTTTTACCTACTCGCGACACTTTTTTAACACCGGCGCAATGAGAAACGCGGATTGGATAGAACCATAGGGATTTACGTATATATTCTATCTGTTATATGTCGTTGAGATACTACTAAACATGAGTGAATAAATATGATCAATAATAGCTTTCTGTGCAAGTTTATAAAATATAGCCATATATACATAAAGCACCTGTATCATTTAGCAATCGAACTCAGAGTAAATATGTTTTGAAATATAGCTTTCGAATTATTTTGTAGTATTGGTGGATATTTGCAAACGAACGTAGCGCTCCGGGCCGAAGCGTTCGACGAGCGAGCCCGACACCGGGGACGACAACGACAGAGTGCGAGAGGTCTTATCTGAAAAACCTTATTAAAAAAGATCGGGCTTAAAGCAATTAGTATCTACAATGGAGCCGTCCATCGCTGGCTCTGTGATTAGGCGCAGCGCCTCTCCTGCGGCTAATCAGGAAGGAACTTTCTGCCTTGTTCGCAGGAAATTGCAAGAGGAATTAGAAAGCCATTAGTGACGGATACAAGACGGGTGGGGGGAAGGGGCTGTCTTCGCGGGAATTTAGAGACGGCCTGTGTATTGTTTCTTGCTTGGAAGTATGAAAGGTTGGCTACTTTCAAAGACATCGATCGAGTCTCTCGTCCCATGAAGTTGACAGGACATAATTTCATACTACATATATTGGGGACCCCCGCGCTAGCGAATACCTGTTGCAGCGCATATCGATCGAAGATTAGCGCGACTGTGCTTCGGCTGCTGAAGGATCTCTAACGTCAGCCGTAGGGCTTCCGGAGATCCCGTTGTAGGAAGTTGTATTAGTCCCTATAGTTGTTTAGTTAATACAAATATATATATTTATATATGTATGTAGCGCTTATAATACATACATATATATATTTATATATGTATGTAGCGCTCTGTGTTGTGAACCGGCCATAGGTTAACAGCTGCGAACGAGTAACCGGCTTGCGTGTAGTAACAAGGGTGGCCTGTACTGATCGTTGCTTGTTACATACATCCCATGATCACTGTGCACTGGTAATATTAATATATTGTGTGCTACCTATATCTCACTAGATCATAGGGGGGCGGCGCTGGTATTCGTTATACGTATACTATCCGCCCTGTAGAGCAATCTACTAGCTATACAATATATTATTTAGTGCTGCTACATATATACACACACGACAACCAGACACTGTGTTGATACATTGTGACAGTGTACGGTTTGGCACCGTGTGGTCAGGCTAGTTTTTATTTGGCTGCTAACGAGCAATAGCCAAACACGCGTCACCTGAGAGTTGAATTTGAACCAAATAAATTAAATCATACATTCATGACTCTGTAGAGTTTACCAACGGGTAAAAAGAGACAACTGTAACTCCTAATACTACTGGCTATTATAGTACAGACAAGCCGCTTAGTATATATATTTGTATGACTGGCGTAATATTTCCTTAACTAGTATTTAGAGCAGTTTTCGTCATGTTGGTTCATACTAGGACCACAACACTATTGCAAGCACATAACGACGTACGGGAACGAAATTGGACATGTCTTTTATTGCATGGCGCTAAAAGAGTTTAAGAGCATTTATATATGTGTTAATAAACTTTTGATGAGAACATCTTTATTGCCAATCAAGGTGCTATGAATATGTGCGGTACATGTTAGGCTCATTTGTCATATTTTACGCGTTTATGGCACTAGCCACAAGCCTCTGTTTATAGCAATAAAGCAATTTCATTATGCGCTGTTAGCAGGTTTAGTATTTTATTTTTAATACAAAATCTTTCTTGAATTGAGTGCCATCAGATCAGACAATAATTATAACATTTACTTGATTATTGGATTTAGTTATTTTAGGTATATTGAAATAATTGCTACGACCTTCATCTGACATATACTAGAAATCGTTATCATATTTTTTCTAGACTGAAAATATCTCTTGCTTTTAATAGATGCCATACCTGACAAATATATGTTAGCAGTGGAGCTACACTATCTTCAGATATACATTTATATGCACTAAAGTCATACCACAAGTATCCCGGAAATGTATATTAAAAGACCACACTACCCTGACCAAAGGGTGTGCATTAAACATTTTTGTTCTTAGGCCCCCGTAAAAAAAAATATATATATATATACATAAATTTTTTTTCTTTTTTTTTTGAAAGCATTTGACGTAATTTGCTGTTAAGGTAACTTGAATTAATGTATAGTGCATGGTAAAGGGCGTAAAAGTATAAATATAAAAAAATAAGTAAAGGGCGACCCTTGAAATCCATGTTGTTCGTCAGGGATGAGGTCCCTCCAGAAAGTGTGTTAACCTTTTCGTTATCAAATAAGACAACAGCTTACGTTTTTTTAGCAATGCCCTGCCAGGCCGACGGATGAGTTGGATTGCCTTTGCTGTTCGGGATCAGCAGTAGCGTAGCATTTCCCCGCTGAGAAGGGTGAAACCCCATGTTAAAGCAATCGTTGAATATGGTTGTCCAGCATGGAGCGAACAGAAGCTGTTTGTTCCGAATACCGTCCGGTCCAGGGGTCCTATTAGAGCACACACTGCCTCTTCAGAGCTTGCAGAACTCCTCTTATGGTGAAATCCTTGACGAGTGGGACAAGCTAATAGGGGATGATGTCTGTCCACCGCGGGTAAGCCATTTGCATGACGCTTGCTCCGCGTCTGATAGGAATACGGGCTCTTGTTGCTCAAGGTACTTTGTCTTCTGCGGGGTGTATGACATCCGACAGACCGTTTGGAAGACGGCAGCTAGGCGTCTGGCCGCAGTTGCGCCAAGAGACAAAGGGCAATAGTACAATTGCAATTGAACCACGGACAATGCTTTTTTGTGCTGGGCCGGCAAACCGAGGATTGAATGATCTCTATAAGGAGGTCAGCGCACTGTTCCACGTCGAGGGTATCGGGGATAGGGAAAACCTCATGAGAACGCTCCACCAGAGCTAGACTGTCCAGTTTTCGTGACAGTGGCAATTTTCTGGGACCTCGTGTTGGGTCGTCCGGTACATTGATTTCAAACGCAATGGGGACGGGCGCTTGCAGGAGACTACCTTTCCTCAAAGAATTTCTCTCTCCTAGGTATCCTACTTTGTCTCTGCTTACATTGACCGCAAACACATCAATATCCAAGCTCCCTGAGTGGCTATGAAAAACTCAAAACAAACTATCCAGCATCTATAGTCGGCTAGCGTATCGGGGGACGATGTACGACATAAAGTCGGACGATCGGGACGAGCGTTGAAGTCTCCCGCGACGATTAAAGAAGCAGAAGATGGAAGCGTCGCTTAAATACTGCCCACTAATTTTTCAACAAGCACGAAGTTGATTCTATTTCAGCAGGCTTTACGTAGGCCACTACAAGTCCAATGCTTTCATTGCTGTCACCAACTTGTCTTTCTTGAACTCCATATATTCGTGATGTCTCGCTTTCAAAAAAAGAGTGTTGATGTGCTTCTCCGCATCGGCCACTATGCTGTCGATATTTCATTTCGTGGACGAGCGTGCGGAAAGCGGAGTCCTATTAGGAAAAAGTTCGCCTAGCGCCGGACCGAACGGCTAAAGTAAGACTGTCACTCAGTACTAGCGCTGACTTTTCGGTGGGGACTGCGCGACAGCATCCTCCCGACTGTCAGTCGTATTCATTGGGATTGATTTCACTTGAGATCAGCCACTTTACACTTGAGCGACACCATTCGCTAGAACAGAAACATAACATAACCGTGGGTTCAGTGTCCACGCTGAGGCTATAAAGGCATAAGTGCTATATAAACCGATCTATGCTGAAAACAGCTGTAGACGCACTACATACACAGCAACGCCAGCCTGCTATGGTCTCTGCAGATGGTACAGCCTTATGCGATTTTACACGGTGTTTATTGAGAATCGATGATAAACCATACCGCTGAAAGTCAGCGGTCATGCTGCCACGAGGACTGTTGGGGAAACCCTAGATATCTTACCATGTCCGGCCCTCGGTGCATTAAAGATATATCTCAGGTTAAGTTCCAAGCCCGTGGGGGACGGAGGATGGTCTAGAATTAAAAACAACCTCCTTAAAAATGTTTTTAATTTTAGAAGCTAATGATGCTTGAGCTGTAGGGTCAATAAACTCCCAGGTCAGGCCGTTCTGGCTCAGTTCGTTAAGAAAATGACGGCCCACATTAGGCCGTACGTTGTACTGGTGAAAGACGACCCCTTCCTTGTTAACGAGTTTTTAACGCATTTCGGTCGGATGCGTTAACGTGCTGGAGTCATAAAAAGCAACAGACCGTATTGATTGTTTTTGTGTTGTTTACAAAAAGTTCAAAAAGCCCAATGAAATATGGCATTATCTTCTTTAATGATGTATCGCTTGATTTAGTTGAGTTTGCGGCCGGCGATACAGCCATAATTCTATTACAGGTAACCAACCGATTTGGAATCGTAGCGTAACTGTGGGCAAATGGTCGATTTGTTGTGTTTATTCAATGTGTTGTCGTCTACATAGGTTAAAATTACAATTACAATAGTGAGCCAAGTAAGCGATTGAGGAAATACTTAGCAATCTTTAAATTAACTCTGTTAGTTAATTTAAGACTAACAGCACAATGCTCTTCGTTTCTTGACTAGTCTTTTGTTGGCTCATTTTGTTGTATTTAGCTTCGTGGCAATCTCATCAGTGTCTTACGACCGACTGTCTTAGTTGCTTATATACATACATGTCAGAAAACTCGATTTTTTAAGGGTGGTTTCAAATTCAGTTCTCAATGTTCATCTAAATGCTTCGAGTGCACCTTTACACTTCCATTGTCTCTCCGATGAGCGATACCGTTAACTCGACCATGAAAGTTGCATAAGAGGTTATAGCGTACTACCGCATGCACATCACATTATGCTCTCAAAAGTAGTCGATATACAAGATCTTATAAATCAACATAAACAACATAAACAAGAGACATAGGTTTTTCAAGATATTTTCTAGTGACGACCCCGACGTCGCCAACATATTTTTAGCAGAAGATGTTGAAACTTACCATCTACGTTTTTTTTTTAATGTTTGTCTGGTTCCGTGGATGCTAATGCAACGCTATTTTTACTAGATTTTCTATCACTAGTGGTGGCTTTAACGGAATCACTTTTACGAATATGAAATTATCTCCAACTCTACCTATGCAGTACAACTTTAACTTCTCCTGATGACCCATAGCACTGTTCTATGGAGATCTGGGCCATCAGGGAGTGAAGCTTAAGGGGGGAGGTGCGTTTAGTGGGTATGGGTCTCAGCGGCGTAACATCCATCCGCTGGGGTCGAGTCCCACACTGAATGGGCTCGAGATGGAAACTGAATTTTCCTACTCGTAGCAGTAACTGCATTTAACCCTCCTCCATAAAAAAAGTACAACTTTAACTGAGAAGCGTGAGCAGTGGATGAACACACTTGGTGTGCGTCAATTGAGGCTATAGCGCAAGTAATCGAAAGGTAACGCTTGACAAATGAGAAATAGTTCTTTGTATTTTGTTTGCCCAGTAACCACTGGCGGGCGTTTGGCGACAACAATATAACCCCCTGATGTCGATATAAGCGTGTCGTTTGACATTTTAGTAGTTGTAGTCAACGCGTTTTAGTAAGCAAAGAATTTTTATTGTGCAAGGGTTTAGATGAAAACGCCCCTTGAGGTTTCGTTCTCGTGGACTGTTCTCTGCGCACGGTTATCGATAAACTGCTGTGTGTTTAGGTTTAAGTTTGCGCCACCCTTACTGGTGCACGCGCTTAACGTATATCTTGTTGAGAGTGGTGACTTCTTTGAATAAACGCTCAACTTGGCCATTCGGGAGATAATAGGAGCTTGCTTTCAAATAATAAGTAACTGGAAGTTGCGAGCTGCGACGGCGGTACATCTATTCGAAATAAATTGTTTTGTAGGCCCGTGATCCGTTTCCACATTTTAAACGAATTCAATAGCCGCTTTGGCAGTTGGGGCTTAAACCGCTTAGAGAACTGCAAATGTCGTGAATGTGTCGAAACAAAAATGAAACTAGCAATCACATTATATTTCCTTTTGGTCGAGCTTGGCAGTGGTGCAAGAAAATCAACATGAACTCCGTCAAATGGACGTACGCCAGCTGAAATCAAATTCAATTTACTATTTGTCTTATGTACGTGTACTTGTGAAAAAGGCTTTTTAGGCACCGGCGCAGGTGTTGATGAACGTATTATTTCATAATAAAGAACCAATTTGTTTGCTTTCTTCTAACTAAGAGTCAAGTCGAGATCTCCTTGAGTCGAGACCTACAAGGTCATGCACCTTACTGTGTGCTTACGGTGTGATTTTGTTAACACCAGTGTTTAATACTTTATCTTTAATTTATATTACAAACAAATCTGTTTTTATAGGTCCAGGTACTACAAAACTGCCTCTACCGTCACATTCATAATACAGACATTCGTTCTTCACTTTGATAAAGAATTACTAGCCTTTCGTATATTCTTTGTTGCTCTGCAGCCGTTTGACGATGTCTCCAATGTCAAGGTTCTCCGTTTGTACGAGCAGGCTCTTTTCGAGTTGATTGAGTGCAATGAACGTGCCGGTTCTTCTTTGTTGAATTCGTCCGGTTGACTTGTAGGTAATCTAGGCAGACAGTCTGCATGTGCCATTGCCGCCTCGCTATTATGTTTCGACCGTGAATTTATAGCGCCACAAAAGTTTTTGCCATGCAGGCCGTCTTGTCGACTATTGCAGAGTCGAGGGAGTGGAGGTACACAGGGTAATTAGTCACAGCCTGTACCACAGCAAGCGTTTCGAGCTGCGTACTATGATCGCCCTTTTACTGCTAGCAAGAGGCAACGATCTGTTTTGGCGATACTTCTTGAAGTAACAGGCTTGACTCTCTTGAGATGCGCCAAAAAATAAAGAGTACTGTTTTCTTTTTTAGGTCGAAAGCCTGGAGAATTGCACGAAAGACAAGCTTCTCCTTAACGCCGTCTGGTAAGTCTTAGTTACAGAAGCTTAACCTAGTAGTTTTATTTTTTTTTAAGTTAATAGATTATGTAAGACTGCTATATACACATATATATATTAGGTGAGTCAAAAAGTTCGTCGACTTTTTTACCCGATTTTAAAGAGCCTTATTTATGCAGACAACAGTAAGTTTATTCAATGATATATTGACCGTTTTGTTCGATAACCTTCGCCCATCGCCTCGGTAGATCCATGATTCCTTTCTCCCAGAACGTCTTGTCCTTCTCGTCGAGATACTGAGTGAGGTGATTTTTTATAGCCTCCAAAGATTCAAATGTTGTGCCATCAAGGGAGTTCTGGAGAGACCTGAACAAGTGATAATCAGATATTGCGAGGTCGGGACTATAAGCTGGGTGCGGCAGCACATCCCAGTCAAACTCCGCCAATTTTTGCCGGGTGGCCAAACTTTTGTGTGGTGTCGCCTTATCATGTTGAAAAGTGACGCCCCACCAGTTTGACAATTCCGGGCGCTTCGTTGCTACTGCAGCCTTCAAATCTTCGAGTTGTCTGCAGTAGACGACGGAGTTGATCGTCTGACCCATTGGAAGCAGCTCAAAATACACGACGCCCTTACAGTCCCACCAGCGGTACAGCATAACCTTCTTCTGATGAATTTCGGATTTAGGGATAGCTGCGGCCTGAGAACCTCTGGGGAGACTTCTTTTCTGTGTTACGTTTCTGTAGAGTATCCATTTTTCATCGCCGGTTATCAATCTCCTCAGAAATGGCTCATTCGAGTTCTTCCGGAGGAGTGCGTGACAGGTATCGACTCGCCCTTCAAGCTGCCTATCATTGAGGTCGTGTGGTAGCCAGATATTCCGCTTGCACGAGAAACCTGCATCATGGAGGCGATTCCAAACGGTTCCGTGGGAGACTCCCGTTACATCTTCAATTTCTTTTATGGTCAAGCTATAGCTAAGATTCTGCCGAACATCCATGGCCCCCGGGCCTGCACAAGGGCACTGCTAATGACGGTCGCAGAATCAACTGCATTATTTGGAGCGCCAGCTTGGGTGAGAGCAACTCTCAAGACGAAGAAAGCGAAGCAGATTCTACGAAGGACCCAGAGGGTGGCAGCCCTGAGGGTAATCCAGGGGTACCGCACAGTCAGCACGAATGCTGCTCTGGTGCTGGCAGGGTCCATCCCCTGGGATCTTAAGACACTTGAAAGGAAGCGACTATGGGAATTAGGTGCCCCTGCCCAAACGGAAAAAGACAGTGAGAGAAACGACACAATTAAGACATGGCAGGAGGAGTGGGACGCCATCCCTCCCGGGGGTCCTGGAGGATCCCTGCGCGTACTGCTGCCAGATATCAAGGCATGGATAGAGATGCCTGGGAGAGACCTCACCTATCACCTCACCCAAATCCTCACAGGACACGGAAACTTCAACTCGTATTTGTCCCGAATTGGAAAGGCTTTGTCGCCGATATGCGTATTCTGCGAAGAGGCACATGAGGACACTCCAGGTCACACACTGCTACAGTGCTCGGCCTGGGAGGCTGCGCGGTTAAGGGCAAGCAGACTTGTCCGAGTGAAATGGGGCAGGGAGGGAGACCCACACCACGAGGTCAGCGACCCACCTCGGTCCAGCTTAATAAAGTTTACAGAATACATAGTCTCCAGTGAGCAGGCCTGGAAACTGGGAGCAGCGATGGCAAAAGAAGTCCTCCAGGAGAAACATGAAAAGTGCAAAGAAAGACAGGCACAACTGCGGCTTCAACCTAAGAGCATCCATAGAGAAGTGCAGCTCGAAGAAAACGGGCTTGCAGGTGCTAGACAAGTGCTGGATCCTCTGGGCGACCCCAGCCAATTGATTTGAAAGGGCGCTCGCCACTTCTCCTGATAGTCCATAGTACTGTTTTTTTATGAAGATCTGGGCTATCAGAGAGTGAAGCTTAAGGGGGGAGGTGCGTTTAGTGGGTATGGGTCTCAACGGAGTAACATCCAACCGTTGGGGTCGAGTCCCACTCTGCTAGAGACACTCGTAGCGATAGTGCGTAACTGCATTTAATACCTCCTCCACAAAAAAAAACTAGAGGTAACAATTGTCTCTCTATGAACGTGTACACCGGTTATTTTAAAGTGAAAATGTCACATATCCTCCAGGTTCGGGCGTGTCCAGTCTAGCAGAGTTCCGCGCACAGAGGCGGCATTACCCCGCTGAATGTGCCTCGAATGCCAGCGGGCGAAAATCGTGGGGGTAGGTAATACTGGCATACTTTCTGCACTTATTCGCCTCCGCCAACATTGATGCGTGACCAGCATGTTCCGCTCCCGCACTGACCATTGAAGGGGCTAATGAGTCAGTAACGGTTGCATCCCATACCAGCATGTGACCCATCTCAAAGAACGTTAGTGTCAGTCCGTCCGGTCGTTTTCCATCATCCCTGCAGAGGCCAGAAGGCTCGAGAATGCAAGGAAAACCAGCAGACCTCAAGGCTCGGCTAAATGTCCCATTAAGAGCTGCGTGCCGGGCTCGACGACCTGAGCTTAAAGCACAAGAGAGACCATGGTGTGCCTGTGGCCCCACTTGATCGCCGCATCTACATTGGTGTGGGAAAACGAGAGCTGTCCCCGCACTAATCCGAACAGTGTCGTCATCTAGTAGAGTGCCTAAGTGAACACTGGGGAGAGCCTGTAACCAGGCCCCGGCACTTTTTGCAGAGACCGCTTGTAGCCTGGCCTTGTCAGTCGTAGTGGGGGCTTGCTCAAGTAGATGCACAAATGTCTTCTACTGCAGTGGGGTCGACCGGCTTCTCTGGGAAAGGGTGTCGTGGGTCTGACACCGCACAGAGACGCCAATCTCTCGACTAAGGCTGCCAAAGTGTGATCGTAGACTCTTTTGCCTGTGTCGTCCAGTAACCGTTTGGCTTTTCCCGATGCCCGGGACATAGATGAGACGATGGCAGGCCCAGCCAACGCTACAGCATCAGGCATTCCCAGTCCACCTAAGGATATGGGAAGCAGAGCCTGCAAGCCTGCATTGGGTGAAAGGCGTATGTTCAGGAGCACCTCCAGTGTTTTCAAGGTCCACTCGTTGAATTCTCAAAGGTTCTCGGTTAAGTCGAAACAATTGGCCCCTCTAAGCAGGTGCGTTATCCGAGCCGCCGAAAAGCATGATCTTAGTAGGAATAATCCGCGATGAGATCCCAGCGATGGAAGACGGCTGGCGGCAACTTCAAGCTTCTCTCTCCACGCGTCTAAAGCCCCAGGTAATCCCTCTTGGCAGAGGGGAACCCCGAGGAGCTCAATGTCGCTTGTTTGGACGAACTTGCAACCGGGAAGGAGATGGCATAGCTCCGATATATCCGGCAAGATCATATCCTCGGGCCCCGTGACGTAGACGCATTTCGCGGGATTTAGGGATAGACCACTCACCCTCTCGAAGTCCCGGACTCTGCGAATATCACCGATTACTGTAGCTAGGTCACCTCCAAGCACACCGTCGTCCAGGTACCAGGCATTTAGAGGACACTGTAGGGAGTCTATTAAGTCTTTTACGCACAAACAGAACAAAGGCGGACCTAAAGGGTCTCCTTGTTGAAGGCCAGACTGCGAAGATATAGTGGCGTGCGGCAAGACCAAATGCGACGGTTGGGCGTACGCCGCATGTACCTGGTGAAACATTTGTGGAGCGTAGCATTTCACCACGTTTAGCAAGTGGTCTCTTCTGACGCTGTTAAAGGCATTCCTAAAATCTAATTTAGAGAGAACGGTTGGGCCACTGCGGGAGTTTATAAAGGCGCGGGAGGTGTGTATTCCGATCTCCGTACCGCCAGTAATTGCAAAGCCCAGCTGAAGAGAACCAATTGTTGATAATATTTCAGCTTTGTTGGCAGCGCAATCAATTTTTGAAGCCAACCTTCGGAGTGTAGACGAGCATGCTATCGGTTGAAGGGCTACAGGGGGAGACCCCCACCGGAGAATGTCTACAACCTTTGCCAGTGCATCTGCTAGTCTGTCAGCGACGGACCCTAAGACCGCGGACAATAGGTCCTGAAGAAGTCGAGGCCTAAGGAAGTCAAGACCAGCTGCAGAGCTCCTGGGGAAGGATCTCACAGCCAAACGCACTTCGTCGCTGGAGGAAGTAGATGGCAGTATAATCGGAGGACGAGATGGCAAGCAAAGGTCCGAGGGGGCCTGTGGATGTTTTCTCGAAGAGACTCAAGGCTTCCGGACTGAGATATAAATGTGTCCGTGGAGCCAATAAGCCTGGCGGCGCCAGAGACATCTCCTTCGGAGAGCTTGACTATGGCGCGTCTACATATCTCGTCCTCAGGGTCCCTTCTGGTATTTGTCCTAGTTTCATAATGTTCGACGTTCTCAATCCTTAAACCCTGCACAAAGTCACGAAGGTTCTTTTTTATAATAACTGTACGTATGTATGAGAACGTGAGTCGTTCCGAATTCGTGGAAGGTGCAGCACTACCGGTGCGAAAGAAAACAATGAGTGCCAGGCCTCCATGTCGTTTTTCGACGCGATCTTTAATAAAACTTTTGTCAGTTTGTCTGCAACGGATGCTCTGACAGCCTTAGGCAACACGCGGACTAGCCTTGCATGTCGCATGGCATTCTGAATGTGTCCGATAAGTTCCTCCGAGGTGGCTGATACGCCCGTGGTTGGCGTTACTTCTATGCCTCTGACGCCGGGGTGTCTGGCGGACATGTGTCTAGAAAGTCCTCTTCTTGTGTATCTGTTGTTGCACACAGGGCAAGCGACCCTGTTAGGGTCCTCTCCAGAATCATCCGAAACGTTTTGCGGCATCGCTAAGTTGATGGTAGAGCTGTAGTCTTCCATTATAGAGAAAAGTTCTTTAGCTTATCGACTACCGGCAGCAAATCTAATAACGGCTTTAGTGCTTCGGCAATCGTCGTAAGTGTGGCTGCCAGGTCAGGACTTATACCTAGTAGTTTGCTTTTGTTAAAGCGTAAAGTGGAGACGCAATTTCTAGGTGTCCTGGGAACAACTTGCGGAAAAACTAACTTGTCTGATAAACTGCCTAACGTAAGTTGCGTTATTTGGAGCCGGAAAATCTTCAATGGATTGCATTATTTCTATGCCAGGGAGAATCCGATAAGCGCCTACCAGAAATTTAAGACAAAAAACGCTTGGTTTAGGAAATTCACATTTCGATAGTTTAAGGAGACCATCCTATTCCAAAGACATCAGAGCTTGCTCGAGTTTGATCATAATTTCGCCAAATGTTTCTTCCTACTATAACAATATTGTAGTAGGAAGACACATTTGGCGCGGCCGCGCGTATATATACCACGCGGCTACATCACATTCTGCGCCGTTAAACAGCGTCTGTGAAGTAATTTTGTAGAACTCTGATAGTACATCTACGGGTCCGCACATGTATTACGAGTGGAATGTCAGGCGTTGTAAAGGCGGCTTCTTTTTGAGGTTTGTTTTCCAAATGCAGCTGCCGGAACATGTAAATTAAGTCAGTGTTGCAAAGTAGAGGGTGTTGGCGTATCGCTGGATAATATCCTCAAGTCATGGCAGAAACAGTATTTCTAGCTTTGTTTACTTGTTGAATTTTTGGCAGCCGATGGCGGGTCGTCCTCCCCCCCCCCCCCTCTTTAACTTGGTCATATAAACCCCGGCTGCAATGCTTAGAGCACGTTTCTTTTGAATCAATCCAAACTAGCTCTTTGAATCTGGTCAGCAATTACCTTGAGCTAGCCCTTTCAATAGACGACAGCGCATATGGCTTCTGTCGGTCTGGCTTTAGATCAGGAGATTCTTTGATGCTCACTTTCTTTGATGCTTAAAGTAACAATTTACCATTACCAGAAGCATATCAGTCTGCATCTTACCCATTCTTCCGTAGCTGACATATTCTTGTTTATCTATTGCTGAATGTTCATCAGATGTTACTTGGTGTACTTCCTGTATATTTGCAAGCCCTCAATAAACTATGAAATTATTTCATTCAAGTCCTCAATAACGCTCACAATGCTGTAAAATAAGCATATAATTATATAATAAATGCGTATAAATGTGTGCCGCAATTTGTCTTAAAAACCATATGAATACACATTTGGCAGTGAAGTACTACCCAACGTAAGCTCACTTGGCGTAAACATGACTCCGTGATTAGATTGTGTGTTTAATATAATTAGCATTATAAAGTCTGCTACATTCATGTGCAACGCAATGTTCAGATTTATCGTAAATTGACCCGACCCATTTATTGTATACCCATGTATATCGTACTTTAGTCGTACTAAAATGCACATATTGTTGCGAAGTACGGCAGCCATATAAAAAAAACATGTCAAGACAATTGAGAAGGTGTAATCCAAATTTTTACTCGGACCATTAAGACGTTGTAATGTTGCCAGTAACACCCTAGTCATGCCAAACATTACAGAACTGCATGAAATTGCCGATTTAAAATGTACAAGCGAAAGAGACAACAAATAACTCGTCGCGCTATTATTATATTTGCCCAAGTAACCGCAGAAGCACTAACGCGAGATAATTCTTGTCTAAACTGTAAGAACAGAGAGAGAGAGAGAGAGTCAATAATATGTTCTCGTAGCGCATGTGACAAATGCTTATAGCGTAACCTTTTTAATCTTTTCTATCATGAATTTTTCTAACAATACAGTTTTCAAGGACGGTAATCTCCTACGCGAGTTGGTGACATCCATTTGGTATTGAGTTTGTCCTTTTACTTCACACTACTTTGGTATTACGTTTAAGTATAATAAGTGCTTGCTGTTCCTGCAAAGATAATAGAGTAACAGAACGAATTCTATATCCCAGAAAACGGTTGCCAAAACCATTCCGGTCGAGCTGTGCTTTTCTACCCTGGTGGTTTTTTGCCCCGTACGATCCACTCTCTGGTGGCATTCTTCCGTTCTGACTTAAAGTGGTAGGCCATCGCTTCGTCGACGGATACGAATCGGTTCAACAATTCTGCGCATTTCGTCACAACCGACCGTGTTCCGATCGATTGCTCCATTGCTTTGACCGAGCATTATGATTGGAATGCTTTATTCAAGATAGAAATAAAATATACATTTACCTATATAAATGTATATCTTGTGATCAATGCGTAGTTATAAGCTGCAGTAAGTAGTGCAGCCTGTTGGCGTCCTCTAACACTCGTGAATATGCCTAGAGATCCTCCATGTGGTGTAGGTCGCTGATGGTGCGCTTCCGTGCGATGAACACAGGAACCATGTTGCTAGCCTGTGTCCTCGTTAGCCTCGTTTCCACAATATTTTTTGTTGAACAGGCGCGGGTACTGTCTCAGCTGGAGCAGCATTATTTGATCAAGCTTCTTAATCACGTCAATTGTGTGGGGAACGTCGACATCATGGCACCACTCAAGATGGCAGCGAAATGCACTGAGCTTGACTACCGAAGAAATAAGGATGCACGCCGCACAATATTTTAAGCCATTTGTAGTCTCCGGATAACAATTGTGCATGCATTATCCCAGGCCATTGATCGACATGTCAAAGTGTGCCCACTGCGCAGTGCAGAGGGTTAAAACATGGGTATACGCATTCAGCACAACAGACTGTGAGACGGCAGATTTGCGTAGGCAAGCATAACATACGAATACGGACTAGCATTTACCCAGTTATTTGCTCTAAAGGACTTGTTCACTCGATGTATTTCTATGAAGAGGGATGCCTTACACCGTGGCTGAAGTAATTTGGTCTCTAATCTTAATTTCAACTCTTATATAAAGAAAGTTTATACCAATACTACAGTTTGCGGGCTTCTACACTAAAATTTTAGTTTCTGCAACATCACTTTGGAAAGGCAGCAGTTTGAATGCAGCTGCAGCTCGCTACAGTGCTATGTTAATTTGCCGCGTATAATCTAAACGAAATTTTCGGAGACTGTATAGAAAAGGTCATCTGTAGAAGAAACAACCGTTTTGACGACAGGAGAGTGCGTTCTATTAAGAGCAAATAGGACCACATAATAAAGCAAGTTGAATCGAGCCCAGACCTTGCGATCTCCCGTAATGCCAAGCCCAGACCTTGCGATTTCCGTATTGCATATTTATCGGCAGCACGGTGCGATTAAACAAGCTTAGTTAGTTCACGCCATTATCTTCAAGTCTTGTTTAGGCATCAGTACAACGGCAGTTGGGCACAATATATCGGTGGATTCCAAAGACCTGCGCAGTCTTACGTCCTGGGTTACCCATAGCTTCTATGTGATATATATATATACAGGTCTGGATGTTTATTACCTAACAAGTTTGACTGATAATTCCATCATTATTGACGTGACTAGGCATGTTCTGCGTAATGTCGCCACGGTCAGATTAGTATGGGCATTTGTCAAGCACTAAACAGAAGCCGATCGGAATGCTCAAGCGGAAATATGTTTTATGCTGTTAAACTCATGCGTGAGTGCATAGGAATCTCTAACGTCCACACATGTTCCCAATGCGACAGTTCATAGCCTAAATCGTCTACAAGTTCCCCAGTCGCAGTTGCAGCTGTGAACATTCACCCAGCCTTTCCGACAGGAGCTTAACCCATTACAAATGTTCGTTGTATTTTATTCTAGATAAGAGTTCTTCTAAGTAAGTACCGAGATAGCGTTCCGCTATGCGTCTTCTGTCTTCCTAAACGCTTGGAATCGAACGACGGCTTCCAGTTTCCTTGCGAAACATCTGGGATTAGGTGAATTTTTAGCCGCACTTGCCTTGACAGCCTCAAAAAGTTTCCGCGCCTTCTTCGGCGCTATGCATGTTATGATGTGTACGGACAGAGCCAGTCAAAAGATAGACAGACCGATCAATATTCGCGCGAGCGCCAGGCGCTCCGATGCTGAGGTGCGGTGCGGCCACGGTGCACGCGTTCCACCGGAGCAAACTAAGCTTGACAGATTGAGGAATTCCTTCATTAGCTTGAACCCGTTTTCGTCGTAGGTTGTCAACATTGTTACGACGACGGATGAGACGTCACACCCTCGTACAACACATTGTAGCTCGATAGGCGGACCCTATCGAGCATAAATCGACGCTGCTTTCTCATCAGCGCTGCTCGGTTGGGCGTCGGATTACACTGCTAGAAACGAAGCGCCAAGCAGCTAGCTATAAGGATTCGAATTAGACAGCTAGCTAAGCTTGCAAAATGCCGGTAAGTCAAGTACTTCACATACAAATGTATAGAACGGCCGCTCTTCCTTGGTGTTGTTGTGACTTCGTGTGAGTCGACAGAGATTGACCGAGGGTCGAATGGGGATTAGGTAAAGAGAAACGAGATAGAGATACGGACGACACCAAATGCTTTATGTCGATAAAACGACGCGTTGGTGGCATAGGGGAGGTCGGTCGTCACGAACGTCAGAAGCCATCTACACGAGAGAGATCACACAATGCTCTTGGGACGACTTTGTTATGACTAAAACTACAAAGCAATTTTTTGAGCAAGTTGCTTTTTATACTCGACTATATTCGGATCGATTCGGAATCGCCGTGAGGCATATCCTCAATGGAAGCTACAAAGTCAACGACTGAACAACCGTAGCTTTAGTTTAAGACAGAATGCAATTTATTTTTGTTTATCTGCTAGAAGTTTGCCAATTAACTTGCTTAACGACATTTGTTATCAGTGCCGGCCTGTTCGTTGGCCTAAGGTTTTTGCCTAATAGGCGCGAGTTTTCTATATTAGTATGATTTGACGTTGTTCAAGCTGACTGGGTCCCGCCGCTTAAGATCAAATCCTGACATTTTTCTCAATTGGGTCTTCATTTTAATTGGCTGTCCGCTTAATCTGGCTTCATCTACTTTTAAAAACGGGTATGTAACTCTAGACAAAAAGAATCCGTAACATTGGTGCAGAAATAACCTAAATAAATGGTAAATCTCTCTATTGTATATATGCAAAATCTCTATATTGTAAATACTAGTGCACCGGTTTCAATTCATGGATGCGCGACATTTTGCACCTAGTTGCTGTAATATTTGCGGTCATTTTAATCAATAGGTACCAATATTTATTTTACGCTGTGCTTAACCAGAGTAATAAGATATATCAAGTTGTGTTCGCTCTCGTCTCCATTTAAAGGCTGATATCCAGACATTTAGAGTTTTGCGTATTCGGCAGACCGGCGTGTGTATATCGAGGTGCTACTTTTTCGCGTTACGCTTTCCGAACCTGCAGTACTAACTCGTAGCAAATAGTGTTATGCACTCGACGTTGTTGGCTCCTTACGTTGTTACTTGTTAACCAGCTTTTGGTTTGAATCATAAAATCTTTTCTTCCATTGATCTGCCATATCCGCGAACATGGAGAAGCAATTTCGATGTCCCTATCCTACAACCTTGCGCCAATTTCGCTGCGCAGCCTAATGAATGTCGCACGAAGCCGTTCATCCGACTCGTTCTTCTGGGCTGGGACGTCTATTAAGACGATGGTCTGACTCGATGTCGATGATACTTGCCATTCAGCGTTGGCAACAGGGGACGGACGCTTCAGGGCTGTGTTAAATTTTCGCTTTTTTTACTCTCAAGAATGGATTCCTATTGCCATAACGAGGCTCCTACTGCTGATGTGGCTAAATCACAGTAATTTATTTTAGCAGTTCCATTATTATATCGAACATAAATTTGACTCTGTCCTTAGTACGTCTTCGTGGAATTTCGTCTTCGAAACACGAATGCTGTTCTTGGAATTTAACGCCTTTGGCAATTTTGATGTAAGCAGCGTTCTGGCTGCTCTCTGCAGACCCGCAATTTCTTTGTAAGATATATGAACTATATTATATAAACCAAGCCCTTTTTTTAGATTGGCAACTCAGTCGTAACATGAGTATTTGTTCACTTAGTTGCTATGGGTCTCAATTGTTTCCGCTTTTTTAATACTTTTAGTTAGCTTAATACAATTCAGACCGACATGTGACTTTAAGACAGAGACAAATACAATTTTTGAAGAGTATTGGCGGGTATTCGTTAAAAAGATGAGGCGGCACTGTAACATACAAGGTACTCATGCGCGGGTTTTTAAAATAAATAAGAATTTTAAAAAAATGGATACGTATTCATTTCGAATATTTATAAAAATGTTTCTGAATGCAGGTGTTTGTAAAAGGTAGGCTTGCATAATCAACGTTTAGTAAATGTGACACAAAAATATAAGCTAGGTACGTAGAGGCGTAACAAAACTTTATCTAATATTGTATAAAACTTAACAGTAATTATAATTGTCAATTAGGTAAAATCAAAGCTGTGAACTTTAACATTTAAAGTCGCCCTTTGTCTGAACTAGCCACTCGAAGGTACAACCAAGCGGCTACCTCAGCATCGACTCATTATGGAAACTTTTTACTATATATATACATATATATATATATATATATATATATATATATATATATATATATATATATATATATATATATATATATATGCATTTTACCATTCCTTAAAGTGCAGTGCAGTATGTCATACAGCGTACTGCTGGCTTCGTATACTATTATATTGTAGCGATGTTTGTTTCGCTGATTAAACCACCGGGGATGTACACTCAGTAGGAGAGCAACTACAAGCAACACAAGAGGCCTAGCAGCAATGAACGACGACACACGGGCAGAGGTCAGGTGCGTAGCACGGCCGAGAAGAGAATCGCTTTCATTCAGCATTCATCGGTTTATTTACCGGTTCACGAGACACCGTGGCGTGCTGCTACCCCAAACGGGGTGTCAGACTCCGTTGTCAATTCGGTCGACATTTACAGCGGTTTGTGTTTGTTTCGTATAGGAATACAGGTTTATTGTTAATGTTTGGCTCAGATTAACGATCATAGGTCGACCTCCTCCCGGTGTCCTGCCGATAATCGTTTGGACGGTGCAGGACGTTGGGGTTTCGGCGCGAAAAGCGGTGGCTGTTCTCTGCTGGCTGGTGGTTGAGACATGTCTGGTTCGGTTGAGAGATGTATCGGTCGGTGAACGTTGGGCACGTTGAGGTTTTGGCGCGAACGCTGTAGCCGTTGGACGTAGTCGGTTAGGGTAGATTAGAATCCCGTTGGCGGGTACGCTGTAGCCGTCGAACGTGGTCCTTAGTGGACTTATTTGAATTGTGCCTATGCGTATACAGTATAGTGGGTGGTTGGAGCATCGCCGTACTGGCCAAAGGAAGGGGAACTTCGTCACAATAGTATTATGGTAATATTACGAGAACGCATTAAAAAAATTCAGTTTCTTGTAAGGAATTTAATATATACATGTGAATGTTTAAATCCACGGCACCGAGGGCTCACTCCTCATCTATCACTCGTGTCCGAGTGGGAGTCTTGCCCGACCCCTGACGTGACCCCTGATGGTAATATTATGTGCAGTTTTACCAACATCCTCGTCTGTGGTGTATTACAATGTATATATATATATATTTTTTTCTATTCATACATGCATACATATATAAGCATACACATATATCAAAACCCAACAACGTGTTTATTGTAAAACAATCGTATTCAGAAATGCATCACAGGATCGACACAGCATGCATATGGTTATTCGAATATGCTCCAATAGGCAAATGTTCGGAACCTTGGGCACTAATGAAAGCGTTCCTTTCTTTTTTACCAAGAACATTCAATACATTCCTGATGCATCCTTTATATATCGTTTATCACTACCTGCAGATTATCATACTGCTTATTTAGGCTGGCGTTTTCTGACGTTGAATCGAAAAGGACGCCTCCGGGCTCAAGCTTATCGATCAAGCCTTTTGCCTATTTTCTTTTTAATCGCATCACCTTCATTGTTGTAGGTTCTCTCTGAACATATTGTAACCTTTACCTTTCCCTTTATTCTTTACTCTAGTTAATACATTCGGCGTAGCCTAGCTTAGCTCTAACCACTTTGTATTTAAATATGGGCTTTACATACTCTCGCAGCAAAATATTGCCGTTTGATAATAAAAGGATATGCTAACAATGGGAAAAATGTAGACTGAATACTTAGATAATTCTACGTCTTCCACGGGTTGTAATTGCCATGAGGCATATCTTTAATGCACCGAGGGCCTGAGTTGGGATATATAGGGTATTCCCAACAGTTTTTGTGGCAGTATGGCCGCTGACTCTCAGCAATATGGTCCATCTTTTTTTTATTCTTGATGAGCATCAACAACGGGGATCGAACCGGCAACACCTCGACTGTCGACTTCCTCCTGTGTAAACTTGTCTGTTTAAGATCCACATCTTCTGAGATCAGCACAAGACCAAAGCGGTTTCTAGGCGCTACGTGGGTAACTCTAAAAAAACGGACAATTGGCTTTTCCGTAGGAAAACACCAGCGTTGCCCAACCCAATATGTTCTTCATAGGAAGTTCAAATTTGTAACAAAAAGTGGTCGCCGCAGACTAAACGTAGTCGCTGCAGCCCGCCGCAGAATAGCTTGGAGGTCAACAGCATTCATGACCTATGGGCCTGTCGCAGCGACCACTCACCACTCACAACTCATAGATCCTGCCACTCGCTTACATGTATATATATATATATATATATAGTGATGCTGTCGGTAAGCAACAATTGCAGCAATTACAATGAGCTACTGTTTGGGGTATCGTTGCTTTTTGAGGTCGAAGATGAGAACGACGAGGTGTGCATGACAGCGTCGTGAATATGCGGGAAGAAGTTTTTTTCGGAAATCGTGTCTGTAACACCAGCCTTTCGCAGTATCGAGTAAACAGCGGTACTGCAGTTAGCTACAAAGACGGTGATCCCGAGCTTCTGGTAGCTTTCGGCCACCTGCTTCAGAACGTACGCCGAGGTGCCATCAACAAACGTAATCCTGTTGAAGTCGATAATAATGGTGCTAGCCTGACCTTGAATTTCCGGTCTCCACAGAACGTCACTGTTCTCGATGTTATTGGCCGAATCAACAAGCGTATCTGTCGTACCAAGCTGGGAGTCAAAGCCAGTTCTTCGGGTCAGCTCGCTGCGGAAGAACTCCGCGTTGCCGAAGTGTAGAGGTCCGCCAAAGTGGAAAATTTTCACACTAGGAATTTCACTTGCCTGGCCGTATAGCTTTATTGGTACGTAGAAATCAGTGTTGGGAATGGGGCCCAGCAAGAAGGTTTTCGGTAGTTGTATCTTGAAGACGAGTGTCAGTAGTGAGAAGATCACTCCACAGATAAGTCCCAGCTGAACGTTTAGCAGCACTGTTGCGAAGAAAGTGACCAACCATACGTGCTGAAAACAAATCATATATATATGTATGTATATATATATATATATATATATATATATATATATATATATATATATATATATATATATTTGTTAACGTTTATACTCATTTTATGTCTAGAATGGATAGCAAAGTAATGACGAGTCTCCTATACCTACGTTAAAAAACATGTTTAATTCCGCGCACAAAAATAGCCAACTGAAAGTCCCTACACGGCCATTGGCTAACTCAAATGTTTGGTCCCTTAAGGTTTACGGCGTTGGACTTTTTTTAAAACAGCCTGCTAATGTGACCCATTTTTCGGGATATATATCCATTGCGCTCCGCTAAAGCGAAGAAACTTTTTCTTACGCGCCATTTCAGCTGACAGCTAAGTACTCAGCGGTAATTTTTGCCTGAGATTCTGGGCATTTACACCAGGGAACACAATGATATACTCACCCCGTCAATTTTTGAGATTGCCCAGAAGTTTTTGAAGTCGCGAACTTGCATGAATATCTTCTTAAGCGATACAACGATAATGGAGGACAGAATTGCCGTTGGAATCTGCTCAAGAAGCGGTCCAAGTGCCACAATCGTAACTCCGATGAGAATAACGTTAATTACGCTGACAATCTGAAGAAATAAGAGAATTAGTGGCGCTAGTTATAGTTGCCATCTACCGGGATGTCGTCTGGTTATTGATTAATTTTCTTTAAGAATCGATGATAAATCATACGGTGTTTTTTATTAAAAAAAACTGTTGGAGAAAACCTATTTACTTCATTATGCCCGGCCCATTCAGGGCAATATTTTTAGGAATTTGCAAAGTAGGTAAAAGTTACCTAATAAAAAGAAAACAAAATGTGAATCTGAGCTGGCTATAGTATACAAATAAGGGAATGTACATCAAAACTCTTAATGTATAGATATTATTGTATACAAATGAGACGAAATAAAATGTATGAGATAGATAATTTCAAAACATAGAGATTAGTCATATACTATAGTGCTGCTCATATACTAAATATTACAGTACAACAGCTATACTATTTAAACAATAATATTCCACTGTGCGAACCAAACCAATTTTTTGGCGACGCACAGTAAGGTGATCTGGCTACACAAGAGGCTTGAGAGAGTATTGATTTACATTCAAAAACTTGCAGCAAATTGCAGCTTGAAGTAATTTGCAAATTAAACATTAGGCAGGCTTGTGTGGATTTTGTTTTTTGGCTTTAAGCAGCATTGACAACGTGTACCTGAGTTCGCCCGCCGGACAGGAACTGAAGTGAACTCCTCGGCAGGGAAGCACCGACCGGGAAGGCGCCAAAAAACGCGCCAAAGATGTTCGAGAAGCCGGTAGCGAACAGCTCCTGGTTGGCGGAGATCTGATAGCCGCACTCGCGGGCCCAGATTCGGCCAAGTGATACGTCGATGGCGAACGATACCACAGCAATGGCCAAGGCGTCCATTACGATTGTCTGAATGAGAGCATTACTGACGTCTGGCATTCGAGGAATGGGCAGGCTTCACCCGTAGACCGCGTCAACACACCGCTATGTTAGCTGAAGCGTGCATGATTGCTAGAGCAATTCTTCGACATCAGATTCGATGGCTTTCGAAGCCTACATGCGCTCACGTTTAAAGCTGTTGCATGATTTAAACTCATTAACAGTATGTTTGTTTGGCTAATTTTTAAATTACCAGTGACAATCAACTAATTAACAACATCAATTAAGGAGAGAAAAAAATGCGAAACCATGGCTAGCAAGACTGCGGCTTTATGCGGTCAGTGCAGAAAATCTAAAGTCATATCACAATTAGTTCGGTCATGTGCATTAGGCGACCACCAAGTTTTCATCAAGTTTGAGAATTCCGCACTATTCCTACTATATATTCCGGGCTGACTCCCAGCCAAGATTTAACGTCCATGGGACTGCTTTTCGCATTGCTTCATAGACGGACCCCCATAAATACAAATATGCAACGTTGGGGCTCGAACCCGCGCACCTATGTGTCTCCTCCGGTTGCGAGGCGCAGACGCATGCCACCACGCCACCGGGCTCGACGCCTTTTATGTTAATAAAGGCGTTAACCATGCTAAATGATTAAGCTGTAAAGTAACGCCTACCAAGTAAGCTGCATGTAAAATGTTGCTTGCAAAAATTGGCTTGTCACTTAGGAGGGTCGAGCGAGGCAATATCATTTACCATAGCAAAAATCTAAACCAAGTTAGTAAACAATTTTAGGTAGAATCGCCATTCGAGAGCGGGCTCTCGTCAAAGATCTGCCTATTACAGCCAGCTCATAAATTAGCCCAGTAAAACCGTACTTACGTGTGCGGAATGTTCTCGATGACCTTGAAGTTCTGACCTTTTAGGTCAAGCTGTTTCGACGCAACGATGGAGAGAACGACCATTACCATTTCGATAGGGAATGGCGCACGAACCTTACGCATCATAAATGCATCGACGAAAATCTTCACCGTCAAAATGATGACAACCGAAATGATCGAGAAGGCAAACGTTGGCCAGTGCGTTTCCTCCAGGAAACGGCTAAAGAAGTTGATGTATGTCTGTCCGCAGACATGAAGACGTTGTTATACTTCATACTTTTATCCCAATAAAGACTCGCTTGACAAAACGTACGCTATCAAAGTAAAGAGCGTCAGTTTAGGTTATAAAGCATTATGAAGTGAATGACTTGCGAAATAATTTTTAGGTTGTTAGGGTCACACAGTGTAGATGGATAAGATTTGGAGCGGATAATACAGTCCCCACATTTTCGGGAACATTTTTAGATCACATCAAAGCGATACAAACCTAGTTAAAGGCACTAGAAAGCAAACATAACTAAAAGTAACAAGAAAATAAGACGTGCTTAAAAGTTGATGCGGGCGCACACTAAGGATAACACACGTTGGCCAAATAGACAAAGATGAAGAAAGACTAGCAACACGAGAGTTTAATGTGCCTTACCTTGACAAGAATAAATGGTCCGGAATAGTGTTCGACATCAAACCCGAAAAGGCCACCGAGTTGCGAGGTACCGATGTGCACGGAAACCCCAGCTGTGAAGCCCGAAACAAACTGATCGCTAAGAAATACGCTGAGTCCGCCCAACTTGAGCACGCCGAACACGATCTGGTAGATGCCGGCCATGAGTGCTGTGGCCGAGGCCACATCAGCAAGTGCCTCCTGTGGCACGTTAAGTTGTGTCTTGCATTTGATTAGCACTTGCGAGGTCATTATGCAGACAACGGCAAATGAGCCGATAGAGTTGTGTCGCGACGTGCCGAGAAGTATGTACATCATCATCGGAAACATGGCCGTGTAGAGGCCATTCACAGCGGGCACCCCGACGATCAGCGAGTACCCAAACGCTGCAGAAAAAGAGAGCCGCATCGGTATTGTAGTAATTAATGCAGGGCGGCGGCAATCGTTATTGAACGCATGACCAACAGTTGATAACGAAACCGCTCCGTTCGAACGTGTTAGCGGGTTCGAGTCTATTTGCCAGCTAGACCGTTATTATGGCGCGATACGTGTAGTTATATATTGCAGAGTGTTAGGGTTATATCGTCTCAAATTCTGGGGGTATATCGGGTCGAGCCCGGAGACAAAATCATTCTTGAAAAAAATTAAGCATACATGGAGCGGAACTGTGTTTTGTAGGAGTGAGATTATTTTTAATGTACTTTTCTAAGTTTTGATCATAGGGTGGCTGTCCGACATAAGTCGACAAAATGCACGATTGTATTAGAACGCATTAATCAATTAAATACTGATATAAAGCATACCGGCGCATTCGGGAGATTATCCATTGTCTGAATTATAGCCGGCCTTACCTATTGCAGAAACTATTATAATAGTAAGAAGAGTTAGCAAAATTATATTATTGAATATCGAGTTCTGCTCGACAATGTACATTTTTCTGGAATGCGTCAGTATGCTTGGTTTTTCAATTGAGTAATGTGCTCTCTCAGAATCATGCATTTTGTAAGCTTGTAAGCGTAGAGTGGCCACCCTATAATCACAGCCCAGAAAATGTTTCGTCTCACTTTTGTACAAAACATTTCTGCTCGCCCTTTTCATTGGCAAAAATGATTTTCTCACCGAGCTTGACAATACCCCAGAGTTTGAGACGAGATTATGCATACACCCTGTATATAGAACATACGGAAAAGAAAAGTGAAAGCGAATAGTTAACATTGCATTATTAAAGCAATCCAAAGATCATCGAACATCCCAGTAAAATGGACTGAACGGGACATTTTTTTAATCTCACATTGACGATAGCTTAGTACCATTCTTGTTGTTGGCACTTACTTTGAGGCACATGGAAAATTGCCAGGGTGATGCCAGCCAGTACATCGCGGAGCAGGTCGACTCTGATGTTGTAGTTGGGAAGCCACGACAAGATTGGGAAAAAATCCAGAACCGATTTCTTCGCATTGTCGCAGCCAACTTTCTGCGAGATAATGCGCTTTGCCGCACTAAACATGCTGCGCTTTCCTAATCAAATTACATATAAGCAGCACAAGATATCGTGTTGTTATGATAAAATATACCGCAATGCCCTTATAGGGAGGGGTCTAACGACCAGTTTTATTTTTCACGTATTCCAATCACTGGATGTATATCTGATACACCAGGATTACACAACCCTGCTAGAAGGCATTTTTTATATCGGCCAATCGCTCTAATATTATTTCTGGTGTTAACATGGATCTAGTTGCTGTTGTACTAACGAGGTGTAGATGTAATAAGATGTACATAAAATGCCTATATGTTGGTTTGGCCAGAAAGAAACTGAAGCGTTGCGCGACACCTCTTTAAGAAAGCTAGTAAGACAAAATGAAGATAGATTCAATATCATAGCATAGCTTTGTAACCTTATGCAATATACCAATATAATATTGGCTTGATTAACGATCACCCTTTTCATGAGCAGTTCAGCAGTTCGAATGTTCTGATTTTATATACCACCTGGGACGGAATTTGCCTTAGTCTGTTGCTGCTCCCTGATAGTTTAATTACTTAGGCAACGCTCTTTTATGTCTAGGGACTTGTAGGACCCAGTCGTGCAAGCGCATTTACTGGTTGACAGTATATACATATATATATATATATATATATATATATATATATATATATATATATATAGGATACACATTCCGTTGGGTCAGACAATAAGCTAGAGTATACAATGTTTAAACAAAGAACACACTTCGAATTTTACTCTGCTCCATTGTTCAACGGTTAGTTCTTGAATGACGTTGTTAGGGAATCCAGTGAATACTACATAAGCAATTTTTAAGGCATCTGGTAGGTTCGCTATTAAAGGGAGAATTTCTGAGGACCTCACATAACGTGGTTGTAGTTTCAACAATGCATATATATATATATATATATATATATATATATATATATATATATATATATATATATATATATCTCATTACGTAGTTTTCACCCATATTGAGTATGCATATAACACTGCTACGTACTCTGTTGTCAGCTACTCTCGGAACGTGATTTGAGAGAGGCAGTTTAGCAATCACATTGTAAGGATTACCTCGAGCCGCAAGATACTTCGTACACGCTTGTCGACTGATGCACTCCTCGTGGAAGTTTGCATTTGAACAGACCAGGTCACAGACCAATCTACTCTCTCGTCTGCATTTCACAGTTTTGGTCGTCATTAAATTTTTTTCTAGCCTTCCTAAGACAAGAAACACCCCTGCCAAGTAATTCGTGCCGAAAATAGCCGACATAATCGGTGAGCGGAAGCGTGAAACAGATGCAGCTCAGTGGGTTTCCTTGCGGGGTATCAACAGTTTGCCTTACTCGCATATATATATATATATATATATATATAGAGAGAGAGAGAATATTGTGATGATTTAATAATCATTTACAATATGTTTGCACACTCGGCAGTGCTTGTCCGGCCGTGTCCTTGCTTGATGGTAGCCCCCGATTTATGGACCCGGTGCGAGCGGTATATCATCAAGATTCCTTGCAACGTTAAAACGGTAAGATCCATAAGATTCCTCTTCGTGACGCCGAGTCCTCGCAGATTCTGAGTCCCATACACCACTCATAGAGATAGTGATGGATCCGACTTTGCGAGGTTTTTGCGGGTCGGGGAGCGCCGCTCTTAGAAACTCGACGTCTATTTGGTAGTCTTGTCCTGCCGCGCTTTTGCCAGGTCCCGGTTCGGGCCGCAAACCTCGGCATCTAAAACCCAGACCTAGGTAGGTGTTGTTATTACGAGGTCGGGCTTTAGACCCGGTGCGCCCGGTCGACGGAATACTCACTCATGAACCACCTCATGACCCCTCTTGCGGAGAAGACGCGCCACCCGATCACAGACGTCGTCATGTCTCTTTATAGTTATGGCACCTAACCAACATGGTTTCCGCAAGGGTCACTCGACACTCGACCCTATCGAGGAAATCCTGCAAAAGCAAGACAAGAAACCAGGGCGTCGCGCAACACCAGGAAGTTTGTTTTACTGATACTTCTTGACGTAAAAAACGCCTTCAACAGCGCCAACTGGGCGAAAATTCTTGAGGCCATGGAACGACGAAATATACCTCCTTATATGGTTCGCATCATTTCCTCCTATCTGAGTGACCGCCACCTGTTCACCCGCCATCATGGCATGTTTAGTATCACCGCCAGGGTCCCACAGGGGTCTATACTCGGCCTAACTCTGTGGAATTTGGCATATGACGATGTTCTGCGTCTGCCAAACCTTCCGCCAGGGGCACAAACGCTGGCTTACGCAGACGACCTAGCACTTATTATAACAGCACGCCATGAGACCATACTCGAGGCCACAGCAAACAACGCCATGCGCTGTGTCTCTCGGTGGATGGCACAAAACAACTTTCAGCTGACCCCAGAAAAAACTGAGGCAATTTACCTGTCAGGTCGCAAACGCACTCGCGGCATTAACTTGACATTGGACGGCCACGCTATCATGCTGTCGAAAACGGCAAAATATCTGGGAGTCACTCTCGATTCCGGCCTCACGGGCGTCGGCGGCGGAGTCCACGGCACTATACGCAGCGTCAGTGTGGGCTGACATGACCCTCCCCACGATTAGCAACAGGCAGCTCCTTAGGTCGGCTCAAAGATCAATCGCGATACGTGTCAGCAGGGTGTATAGAACCGTCAGCACGGAGGCTGCGCTAGTACTAGCCAGAATGCTCCCATGGGATCTCCTGGCAGGACAGAGGAGCACCAAGCGAAGGGACGGATATACTGACTACAACGAAGCAAGGGAGGCGACGATGCAGACTTGGGCGGAGGAATGGCGTGCCCTATCCTCATCTGTGTTTTGTGCACAACTGGGGAACCTGACGACGTGGACCAAACGGTCGCAGAATGCCCAAGGCGCTCGAACCGCAGGCAGACCTCCAAATATGTACTAGCTGGAGCTGACACTAAAACGATCATAACATCGATGTTGACGTCAGGCCAATCATGGAGAGAAGAAGCGTCATACCCCGACCGGATTATCAGAGAAAAAAACTGCCTAGAGAAGGAAAGACGCGCTTTACTCGCTAGAAGAGATTGTGAGACGTCTTTACAGGCCTCGGAGGCCATGTCGTAAATGTAGAGCGGACGATTCCCCCCCCAGGGCCTTGAAGAACTGGTAAACAGTACCGAACCCTGGGGGGGCTAAATGTGAGGACTAGGGTTTTTTAGTGGGTAACCCCATGCCATCGGGGAGTCCCACACTACCTACGCGCTTCTAGACGTCCGGACAGTGATAACTGCGCTGGGTGTGCATAAAGCATTTTTCCCCAACCTCACAATAAAAAAAAAGGGATGTCCGGACCGCTGTGTGCGTGCACAAGTAGGCGCTCGGCACCGAGTTTTCGAGCTTAAGCAATTTCGACTTAACAGTCTTTCTGATCTCTTTATCTAGGTCGCTAAGGAGTGCGTAAGATGGTCTGGGACCGGAGACTAGTTTATATAGGAGGAGGGGAGTAAGAAAGTCTTTCAAAAATATGAGTTGTTGGTGAGGTCTAAGGGGAGCTATCGTGAGTCTGTTGAGTAAATTATGGAGTATATCCTTAGTGGAGTCAACTCTGCCATTGCTGTCAAAGTCGACTCCAAGATATCTCCATCGATCGCTCATACCTTTAACTGGCAATTGCCGATCTCCAACGTTAAATACTGGTACGATGTTAATAAAACCTTTACCTTCCTTCCTATTAAATAGGTGAAAGATAGTAAAGCTTTTATTAGTATTTATTTCAAGGCCTCGGGAATTCAAAAGGAGGTCCGCAATATTAAGGAGCCGTTTGAGAGTAGATTTCGTGGAGGCTAGGAGGATGAGATCATCCGCAAAGGCTAAGCCCATAAGACGGAAGTCATCAGTAATATATATATATATATATATATTTATATATTTCACCGAGCAAGATGGCTCAGTGGCAAAGCCCTTGCAGTCGGGAGGACTGGGTTCGAGACACAGACAGACCACTCTTATATTGGTTTGCATGGTTTCCAATTTAGACAAGGTTAATGCCGGAGTGGATTAAAAATCAGCCTTGATATGGAAAAACCGTACACGGACATTGATGAGTCTTTAGATGATCACAAGCAATAGCCTTCTCTATAAAATGTTCTTAATTGTTACAATTGTTGGAATTGTGTAATTATAGAAATTTTCAGCTCACTGAGAAATTATTGTATTTAAACAAATTTGCCGTCCAAAAAATACGGTCTCATAAAAACAAAAACAAACAAAAATATATATATAGCGAATTAATCAAACCCGTGCTTTATTCTACTCAGCGGATCTTGGTGAATGCCTCGCATTGATCACTCGCACCTAATTAACCGTAGGTTTGTGAAGCGTACTGATGCATGTGTGATAAAAAAGGTCGCCGAAGTTTAAAAAATAAATTGTGCATATGTCACCAATCATGTTCATAGAATTTTAATGCTAATTTCAAACTATCGAAAACATATCTTAGGGCGACTTCTTAATAGATTGCGAGAATCCTAAGTTCACATCAGACACTTATTGGACGACCAATGCAGGTGGCAAGATGTTACGACGGCCTCGAAATTATTTCAAGTTGATATAAATATATATATATATATATATATATATATATACTCATTTTGATTTATTTATTTGATTGATCTAGTTATATAACTTTTTATGTTAGATTTCAAGTTGATTAAAACGAAGACTTAAGTAGTCAAGTTGTAGTTAGGACTGGTGGCGTGGTGTCATATAATTCCATACAATTGTAATCATGCAATGAAAAAACAAAAAGAAATTGTGAAAATATATGAAGTAAAGGTGAAGGCCTAAATCACTTTTTTTTATGCATCTGGGCAGATTAAGTTGACCCTGGCGACCACGGCACGCCACTAGCGCCTGGCGCGGAGCTTGTAGAGAATCTAAAAATTCAAAGCGGAACTGCCATAAGGCTATTGTGGTTTCTAAATCTGTGTTTCCATTAGCTCCCAAAAGCGCAAGGTTACAACGTGTTGGATAGTGTACCTGTTCATGCGCGTACTGGTCGGAAATATACGCGGCATTGTCTACACAAAGTGTTTACTGCTCTAACCACCCACAAAGTGCATATTCAAGAAGCAGCTGTAACAATGTTTCAAGCAACAAGCGTTTCGAGTGCATCTGCGAAAAGGATATCCTCCTAAGCGTGTTAAGCAATATATATATATATATATATATATATATAGCTAGATGGAGTTATTATTCGCTTGATATTTATGCTTAAATGCTATGTCATGACCCTATATATAAATATATATATATATATATATATATAATCGTTCTAGACCACGTTCTGGACTTTTTTTCTATGACGTTTTTAACGCGCGAAGTGTCTGCAGGCAGGTTCGCTAGACGGCAAGCTGAAGAAGAATATTCGCTCAGAGATTTCGAAACTAACGCCCAATTTGGACCAAAACGCCATAAAGAACCCGGGGCGGCTATCTTGCTGATACCGTTCCTCAGGCAGAACGGCATGCAAGATACTTTCTAATAAAACCTAAAGAATTTTAACCGTTGTATAATATATATGTAACCGTAACTTTGTATTTTATTCTTGTGACTCAAGCCGCCCGGTGCTCAACTTTATGATCGTACGTAAAATAAAGTCAATGCGTAAGAACAATCTGTTTGGTATTGTCCCTGAATACATTGACAGCAGTCGTCAATCTTCTTTGGCTCGTCCCCGATTACCACAAGAAATGTTAAGTACACATACCACAAATGTATAACTACGTCATCTTATATTATCCGGTCTATAATAACCTCAAACAGATTGCTTTTAGTAATATCCTAGTGCACACGTTTGCGGGAGACAATTGTAGCTCCATTTGCATTCTTAATAAATTGTAGTATATGTATATATATATATATATATATATATATATATATATATATATATATATATATATATATATATAACAGATTGCTTTTTAAGGCCTAACAAAGATGAGAACTAACAAATTAGCTACTCTTTTACATGAGACCAGGGGCAAAAATGCAGAACGCCCGTCCCGATCTGGTTAGTGTGGGACTCTCAAACCTACTAAAAGTCTGCTGGTCCTTAACCTGCATGACCAGGATATAGTATGACTTCAATACATGCAGGGAGCCGTTGGTCTGGCTTTCAGTCTTCAATTAAATAAGACACATTTGTCTACCTCAGGCGGTCTTTACCATTTAGGTCTGGAAGATGCCATGACCAGTAAACACTTAGGTTAGGTAGTACGTAATTTCCGCACACTCGGTACCGTTTCATGAGTTCTTGGACTTATGACCTTGTCCACGACCCTAGTGTCTCTCGTCTTGTTTCAGTCAACTCGGCCTTTTATCTATCCAGAGTTTTTTTTCTTGCATCGTATTTTCTAGATGCCTCTTATATATATACATATATATATGTATATATATATATATATATATATATATATATAATCCCGGTATACAAGAATATTCGCCTCTATCCGTTTTGGCCAAAGTGTCATGCGGGCAATCATTAGCGCAGCGTCTGTGGACACTGTCCTGTACGCCTGGTGACCCTTATGGCCAGTACCCTTTGCGCCTTGCTTAGTTTTTTCTCGTTTTGCTTGGCCTTCAGTGCAGCTGGTCCCCACTGTGATGACCCGTAGAGCAGAATTAAGTCAGCGAATGATGCTAGAAGACGGCGCTTTCTGTGTTTTTGGCATTAGCCTAGTAGACTTGCTTGCCACTTCATGCGTTCTGGCCGTTACATCGTCAATGTGGGCCAAACAGCTCAAGCATCGTACCTTTTCTGCGGCTCGGATCTGGGCAACCCCCCAAACAGGCAAAGCTATATGAGTACTCCGGCTGTTAATGCTTAGAAGGCTTTTATAGACAGCTGTCACGTAGGGTACGATTGCACTAAATACCTACTTGGTATCGTCCCCAGTAGCGTGGCGTATTCGCGTGCGCCTCACGACCGGAAGAGACATATAAGTGCACGAGTTTGAGCCCCACTGTTGCACATTTGACTTTATGGGGTCGGTGTCACGAAGCAATGCGAAAGCAGTCCCGTGGACGTTAAATGTTGGCCGAGGGTCAGTTAAAACCCCAAAAAGTTTTCAGATGTCTACTTGCTGTCTCATGATGTAGATAAAGTATATTTATGTATACTTTTAGGCTAAAAATAAAAATAACTACAGACAATTTACAGGCAATCATGTTTATAACATGATTAGAATGCTAAAGCGATACATCCTATTCCCAATTCTATAAAACGCTCGTATATGCGTTCTGGACTCAATCACATTCGTGTTATTTTCACGTGTCTCATAGTAAAGACATAATCAAGTGTCTACTGAAATATTTCTTGTCAGTCTGTTCTCTAGTTCAGTAAAACAGCCAACAGCGAGTTCCGGAATCGATTTCACGCCAGAGAGAGAGAGCCGGCCAGATCTTAGCTTTTGTTGAGCTTGGCTATACAAAGTCGCGATGTGACTTGTAAACTAAATATAAACAAAACCGCCATTTGCAAAGCGTATCAACGGTCTCCACTGACGGGCAGCTTACATCGGAGAGCGAGCCCGGACAGTGCTCGAGCTACAACTAACCAAAACGACCGTCCCTTTTATTAATTTTTTGGCGAAATCGCCGACTTAGTGATGTTTGGTTTAGCAAACAGCTCCGTAGTGCTGTTCCGAGTAGTTGTTAGTGCGCGTACTGAGTAAGGCAAAGACTGCATAACATAAATGTAAGGCTCTACATGCCCGCTCTACGTCCACAACTGTACACAAACCACCGATCCATTTTTCAGACATTCGATAATTGGACCGCTGATCAACGGCCGGTCAATCCTCGGGTGTGACCGGGGTCTCTACGGTAATGATAAATGACGGTAAATAGTCTTCCGGCATAAAGGAGAGCTGTTTGCGCAACCTTTTATTGTGGAGCGTGTCAGTTACGTCGAAGGTTAAATCATGATCTGTGGTGCAATTTCCTTTAACCCGAACCCGAAAGTAACCCGGTTCATCAAGCCAACATTCTTATGGGCAGAAAGGTTTAACTTCAGACCGTATGCAAGGGCTGCTGGTAATTGCTGGTAATAACTTCATATCCATGCACGGCAATGCTAGACCATACATGACTGCAATTGTTCGCTGCAGGTACGCTGCAGAAGTTAGAAACAGTTTAGAGAAGTGGCCAGCATGTTCTCCCGCCCCTGATTCTTATCGAAAATATGTAGAAGATGCTAAATCCACCGTTAGAGCCAAAACTCGAGATCCACCGACGTTTCCGGAGTTCGTTATTGTTATGCGCGAGAAGTGAAACAATATCCCACAGCGATTAGTTGATGAATTGATTAGATCAATGGCGACAGTTTTTAAGGTAGGGGATGGGCTGAGTAATAGTCATACAAATAAATTGCACTATTTTTACTACTCAAATGAACAGTGTCATATACATTTTCCTTAGAAGGAAAATAGTTTTCATGATGATATAGATTTTTCGGCATTAATCACTTAACCATTTAAATTAATAAAAATTTAAATTTAATTATTCTAAATATTCTAACGCTTTGATTATCGTTTGAACGGTATTGTCACTTTTAGTATGGTTCGGCTATCATAGGCACAAAGTGTGCATGAACTCAATTCCGATGGGCGAAAGTTGGGTTGGTCCATAAGTCCGTTCAAAAGGTTGCATGCGCCGTACTGGGCAGAACCGGCGGAAGATGAAAACTGTTAATAAGGGTTGTTTGTTTACATGGGGGTAGGAGCAGACCTGCGGTGTATTATACCGTAAAATTCGTTCCCATATCTAACTCACGCGAATTTTAACGTTCGAGTGAAGTTGGTAGAGTTGAATGTGCATTTTTGGCATTCAATGCTATTTTATTTCTAGAAAGAAAATAATGCAATTCAAGTCGCGCAAAGGAGGCAGTAACAGATGGGACAGTTCAAAAATGACTTGTTTGATTTAGGAACGACTTTGGAACGTTAACGACCGAAACTGGACTGGACTACCTTTGACAGTGAACACGGCCGCTTTAATAGTGGGCTAACAAAACCCGCACCTCTCGCTGCGCGACATCGTGATCATTGTCGACGTTCCAATGATCACGGCATGGAGATGCCTTTGAACATCCGTTCAAGAGGCATCTGCACGCCGAAGCGTTCGTCAGCAAGTTGACCGCAGGCGGCCGGAATTGGCGAACAGACGAGAAGTAACTTTTTACCACGACAACTTAAAACCGCACACTTCTTTGCTCGCTACCAAAAAAATATGAAATTTGGAGTGGATATTTTGCACCACTATGCGTATAGTCCCCGCCTTGCTTTATCAGATCTGTTTCGGTCCCTCCAAAATTGCCTTAATGGCAAAGAACTCGATTCTTTGGAAGGTGTAAAAACGTACATAAACCATTACTTCGGAAGCCAGGACGCCACTTTCTGGACAGAGGGAATCATGAGCTTGCCTGAACGTTGGGCTAAGGTATTTGCACACAATAGGCAATACAGCATTCAACAAGAGCGTTTCGTTGTTGCGACAGATGTCTTTAAAAATAACTGAAACATCCGAACGGTCTTATCGACTTAATATATGAAGATCAACCTAATATATAGAGTTAGACAACTTCATTAATTCGTTGTTGATTACAAGTAGCATATCTAGTTTACCAAATGGCTCTACGCTGTTTTAAGTGTCAGCCAGATATTAGCATAGAGCTGGTACAGAACGGAACAAGAATGGTCAAAGTAAATAAGGAAAGGTTCTTACCTTTAGGAAGCTCCTCAAAGCGCGAATCGAACGATGGCTGAGAGTACACATGCCTTCGACCTCCAGGACTAGGCTGAAGATTAGACTGGCCCTGTTCTTCGTCATGAGCAAGAGTCTTGCTATCACTGCAAACGTCAACACATACACATATGCGGTATGTGTGAGCATACATTTTATTTACTTCTGCTTTTTAGTTTGCCCTATCAATCTATATAAATATATATATATATATATATATATATATATATATATATATATATATATATATATATATATAGCACATCATGCACACAGCAAACGCACATTTCATAAAGATCTCTTTGGTACAAAACTTTTGGCAATGCGAGCCGCGGTTGTGGATCAATTATTGAGTGCATGCATAAATGACCTAGAGCGCTTTGTCTGATGGAGTAGGTCATTTATGCACGCACTCAATCTCGATTACTCCGGAATCACGGCTCGCATTGCTGTGTATTTGATTAAATGATCGGCATAAAATGCGCTTTTACCTGAACGTATTAGTTTTGAGTGCTGTGATTGGTATATATATATATATATATAATTCGCCAGAATGTAATAGCAAGTTTGTTTGGTGAGGACATCTTGTTTGTAGACGGTGAGCATGGCGTATTGGAGTTTAAGCAACATATGAGAACTCCACAAGGAGATCCGCTAAGCTGTGTCTTGGTTACACTTCTCCTTGTCGGCTACGTCCGACAGGAGTACCAAAAAGCCGTGGTGATGATGTATGCAGACGATCGTGGTCGCTCATCGCGACCTAGGTGCCATCAAGCGCATTATCTCTATGATAGAGGCGTTTCGTTCAGATAAACACCGGGAAGACAAAGTCATTAAATTCAGGCGTGGAAGTCGATTGGCTACCAGAGACGTTATACGTTGCTACGGCCAACCATTGGAGTTTGTTAACTCTTTTCAGTAGCTTGGCCTCTGGGTTCAGTACACGAGAACAGCGTGCACAGCGCATATAAATAAAACAGTACTTGCCTCTCCTTACGGGAAATAGGCAATATCCAAAAACTGCTATTCGTGCTTAAGATTGATCCTGGACTGATGTATGGTCTTGACAGGGTATGGAACCACCTCACGCGGGCGAATCTTAACCAGCTAGAGAGGTGTTCTTCATTACATATGAAGCGAGTGCTTTGGTTGCCTATCCGAGCAAGGAACCGCTTTGTGTAGCTCATGTCAGGCTGTCCACCGGCTACTGAAACAATCTGACTAAGCCTGAAGATGCCGCGTACAGTACATATTTCGGAGTGGGAAGCTAAAGTCGAACAGGCCAGACGAAAGGTCGTTGGTTTGGACGTTTTCAATGCCTTGCAATCTTGGTCTGCATGTAACAGTCACTACGTATACACCAGGTACATAGTGCATGGTTATCACAACTTAGTTTGTTCAAACGCAGCCTTTCACGAGGAGTATGAATTGTGAACCTAACGGTTCTGCCTGCAGAGATCTACCAAGTACTATGCAGTTAAATGCACAGCACTGGATCAATAAACGTTGCACTACTTCTCAAGATAAATCTTTATGAAGAAATCTGTGAACTGTATATTATACTCAATCAATCAAAGCCTTTGCCTTGCATGCCGGAGGACTGGGTTCGAGACCCAGACCGGCCACTCTTAAATTGGTTTGCATGGTTTCCAATTTAGACAAGGTAAATGCCGGAGTGGATTAAAGTTAGCCATGACATGAAAAAACCGTACACGGGCAAAACATTTAAAAACAATATATATATATATATATATATATATATATATATATATATATATATATATATATATAGAAAGAGAGAGAGAGATCAGGTATACGATCAATAGATAGCAGCGTTGTATAATAATAATAATGTGTGTATGCATATATGAACACATATAGATGTATGCAACTATTGTTTTACATACCGGAATTTCATGTTACGTCCTTTACGGGGTGAACTTTCCAATGAGTTCAATGTCATAAACAGATCAACTAAGGAAGTGTATGCGAGTACTAGGGTTTTCACTTTGATGGCCGCACGGTGACGCAGACAAGAGTGTCCTCACATCCGTGGATCCCAGGACGCACACAGTGTAATTCACGCACATGCAAACAAACATACGCTACGATTACGATTCAACTTCAGCTTCAGTGCGAGCCTCCGAAACCCTCAGAAGCGAAGCGGCGACGTGTCGAGAACCAAATGATTACGTAACGGATCTGCTCTCTCTCTCTCTCTCTCTGACGGTCTCAATATTTGTCGCGCTAATAGTTCATCGCCGATGCTCTCGGTCACCACAGTGGTGATGGTTGGAGGCGGTTTTTAGCGTTCTGGACAAACTGGTGCTCTGGCAGAAGGTTGGTTTGAGAAGTCCCTGATACACTAAGTTGTCAGCTCGGCGCTCCTAAGAAGGTTGATTCTACGGTCGTTGCTATGCAAGGCAGGAAGGAACTCTATATTCCACGCAACAGGCTTTTCGTGTGATCACAACGATGTGCTGCTGCTACTACACCTACTGCTATAACTGTTCTCACTCTTCTGCGATACCCTGTGACTGATCTCCATGGATAGCTAGGTAAGTTGTGGTCGTCAGCCCTTGCTGTTCTTTGTTGACACCAACCTCCTCTGCCATGGTTCATGTTCGTTCGCACCTTTCCCTATTCCAGCATGGTGCGGAGAACACGGATCTCACAGCGCGGCTGCCGCGGTTTGCCACCACCTTTATTACGAAGCGCTCTATTGCACTGTCTGTGCGCTCACGACGCAGACAGCCCAAACTGCCAACCGCGAGACAGAACCATCGAATGCAGCCAAACGCATTTCGCAGCCGTTCGTTGCAAAGGCCACATCACTTTGCGACAACACTTTGGTCGGGACTGTTCACGCCTATACGGTCCTAACGTCACACAATAGCTGCCTGTGTCTACTCGGATCCGCTCACTTGCGAGCAATAACTCCAATAATAAGCTTACAGCCAACCGAAGAAGCTTTGTGAAATAACTAACTAACTAAATAAAACTAATGAATTGATATGTGTCGAGAGACGTTCCACTGTATAGTTAAGAACCATGGAAGCATGCAAGCTTTAATACCTTATCTGAACACACCTAGCTAGACAACGACGAATTAAAAATAAAGCAAGCTAGAAGCCGAGATTTGCTGTAAACTAATCATTTTTCTGTGTATTCACCTAACGGAAGTCACTCGTCATGTCGGGGCCGAAGCGGCGACTCTAAAGTAAAAACTGGCAGAACGTCGCCCTCTTAATAATCCGCCGACGTGTACCAAAACAACTGTTGTCAAGATAGTTTACATGGATTGTTAATAAATTATCATCCGGAGTATACGTTTGTTAACCCGATGTTCCACATTTTCATCATTATTTCTTTCACATATGACCTACCCACTCAGGGTAGATCTAAATATATATATATATATATATATATATATATATATATATATATATATCATCCAAACATTTTTCGAGACCTTATAGAGAATCGAGTTCGTTAATGTTATTTTTTTAATGGAACATGGTCCCGGAAAAGTCTTTATTTCTGAGTGACAGTGAAACTACTAAATTTTTGACACTAGTGTAGTTGTCTGGCATATGAGCATTTTTGTGAGAGTCGCGTTCCTTTAGAGAAAGCAGAATTTGCTCACGGTATGGTGCCGGCTAGAAGATGCGGCATGGCCGCTACGAAGGGCACTTTGAAAAGTTGAAGTTCAATTATTATGAGTTTTCCCGTCCATTATCTCAAAATCCTAACCCCACGACCATTCACATTGCTCAAATCTAACAAATTCAGGTACTAAATCTCTGCGAGCCGTGATGACGGAGTAATTAATAAAAAGAGATTGAGTGCATGCATAAATTACCTACTTAGATCACCCTGTGCACGGGACTACGACTCGCACTAACGTTTTGAGCCGCGTCGCTCGTGCTAGCTGAAGGATGATCGCTATATGTGATGTGTTTCTCCAGAGGTATAACGAGTGATTTATCTGAATAGATCATTTATGCATGTACTCAATCTCGACATTTAATGCCTATTTGCCTAAAAGTATTAGTTTTGAGCGCTGCGAATAGTTGTAGGGTTGATTTTTTATGTATTAGACGGGAAAGCCAACAATATAACTTAAATATTTGACATTTTCTTCTAAGCGACCATGTGACATCGCATAGCCGACATGACGTATCATATTCCTTTAGAGGAATTTTATCATATTCTTCAGAAGAAGCAGAATTTTCTCACAAACACGACGGCATGCTTAGCAGGTAGTCTTGCAATCACATATGTAGCAAGGAGTAAGATTTTATTTCAGAGTGGAAACCTAAACAGGCCAGACGGAAGGTCGAGGTTTGGACGACCGAAAACCCTCACGTGATTCACGAAAAACCGTTACTGTGCCATATGTGACAGTGTGGTGTCTGTTTGGAAATTTTCTTTGACCGAAATTTGACGGAAGCGACGAAAATGAACTCTGGTTTCAACAAGATCTGCTACAATATATACATCGTGGCAATTTAACTTTAAAAGATAAAATGTCCCGGACGGACAATCTCGCGTAACGAAAACATTCATTGGCATTCAAGATCTTGCGATTTAACACTGTTAGACTTTTCTGTGAGATTTTTTTTGAATGATAATGTTGCGCCATTAGTGAATTTTTCGTATTGTACCCTCTTGTTTTGGCGCTTTTTAAAAGCCACAGACTACTTTGCGAACACGATATATATGCGTGATAACTGCGGTATCGAGCTGCGTTCAACTTAAGTAATAGGACTAATTTAAGTTAGCTTAAGTATGAACGAGAGCCATGCATTTATGTATCAAATCATGTAGCTAGATATCACGTGATCTAAAAAACATTTGAGTGAGAAAAGGAAAAGCAAGGACGGTAAATATTTGCCGTTACATCATATGTATCGGCTAATGCTACGGTTGATGGTAAATCGTGCCTCGCGGTATATCTTGAATGTACGAGCCGGTTAGACCACTTTGTGTCTAATTTTTCTAGAGCCCAACAAATTTGTCATATCTACTAATTGAGATTACTGCAGAGTGATCCTAAGCTTGAACACGTGAAGTCACGTTATTGTTATAGATAAAAATGATTTAGTAAATGATGTCGAAGCAAAATGCTGTGTTAGCGTAGGCCCACTGGCATACCACGGATAATATATATGACCCGAGCATGATCATTTGTTTATAGTTGGGGTCCTAGTCTAGTCCGGAACTGCTCCTCTCTCTCTCACAACTTTCCGTTGCTAGTGACGATGCAGAAATGCTGATCTCGTCGTGTTAGATATACAATGGCCGCAGCCGAGCCGCGTGGACCCACGTTCCACTGTTGTCATGTGACACAATACACACTACTCTTATAAACAGTAATGCAATAATTTACTGCGACTTAGGCAGATGAACGAGCGCATGCAAACTGGTATATATATATATATGTTGTCACAAATAGTCTTTTGCGAATATACACACACATACTCTAGATGTTTTGTCTATTTTCGTCCACTGCTTACATGCTTATAAATCTATTTTATTTGTTTTATTTAGTCCTACACGAAGAAGGTATACCTGTATGTATGGCCTTGTATGGCGGTCATAGTCGATCTACTGTCTCGACTCGATTGCAACTTACTATCAGCGAGATTTACTGGCGCAACTAGATTACGGTAATGAATAATTTCCTTGTTGGTTGCCACTACGCCGCCAGCAATACCGCTATTGTGCCAATTGCAGCTATTCAGTTCAGTCGTTCAAGTGTTCTCTCTTCTGTGTTGCTCAACTAAAGATAAAGACAGAGTGAGGGGAACGGAGAATCAGGTGGAGGCAGCCGACATCGAACGGAGTTGAAGTCAGGAGCTGAAGATATACTCTCCTATGAGGTATACATATATCTTTCGCTCTATTGTCTCAGGCTTGAGCTGCTACGCAACGGTGCGTGGCTGTAACGTCGTCGTTGTCGCCATGCTCAGGAACACCGGTACCATTATCCAACTTGCGCCAACTTGTTATCTTGTTATCCTGCATTGTATCATTAGCGATCGATGAGGTTCCCAATTAGCCGCGAGCCACGAAGAGAACTATTGTGTTACTCCATGTTAAGCGAACGTAGTAAAGTAATGAAAGCGACTATATTGGAATAATCGAAAACACCTGACAAGCGCGGAGTATGCTGAATTAATGTATATGTAAAATTTTGCAGGGAAACGCGCGTAGGTATATCTTAGCCGTCGAAATTTCGGTAGCTACTATATTGTCAGCGTGCGTTCCGTACAAGTCACTGTTTTTCCATAAACTGTTTTCTCGTCGTGAACAGGGTTTTTAAAGCATTCATGTCTTAGCGGTAGGCAAGGCTGGTCATGCGGTAAGTATTATTAGGTAGGCTAAATATCCATTTCACACTTCAATTTACCCTCTGGAGAAACACTTCTTTTTGTACACTTTTACACAATTTATTCTGTTTCATATAGACGAACAGTAGTATATAAAGCACTAAACAGACTAATGATCTAGATGTATTTATAAAATCACTAGGTTTCTTAAAAATTAGGAAAAAATAGCACTAATACTTGCAGGATTCATTAGGTGGGTGGTCTGGCAAGAAAATCGTTGTGCTCTATCATGCTTAGACATAAGTCGCTAATGCATCGAGGCGGTATACGAGTGGCTTACACTTATGAAATTTAATCTGCTCAGCAATCAGTTGTTTATCTGCAAGAATATAGGAGCGGTCGTTGGCAAATACGTTGGGACTCCTGCCGGGACAAAAAAAACTTTGAGCTAAAGACTTAGAACTTAAATATTTGCACAAGCGATAGTACAGAACTTGTTCTGTACTAAGTCGCCCTTGTGAAATGCCTGCCCGCCTTACTTTAGTAAAAGGCAGTTTATGATTAATGTCATCAACGTCTAATCCGTATCCAAAATATGTAGAGTGAAAAACTTGCGCTCACTTGTAAGCATTACTTAGATTTATGTCACTTCTACTAGCTGTGACAGAAGAGGTCAACAGACCCTTACAAATTATTTTGAGCCTAATTGAAGTCGCTACACTTTCACAAAATATACCAGAGGCCTATATATTTGTAAACTAGTGGCAAAACATTACTAGCGTTTTTTTAAAAAAAAAAACGTTATTTGCCTTAAAAACTGGCCTGGGGTTGAATATTTGACAATTTCGAATTGCCGATAATTTGTCGTAGATAAGAACTATATTTTATATAAGCTACTAATGTTGGCCGAATTAGTTAAAAAGTTGAACCAAGCCTTTTTGACAGTACTCTCAAAAACAAAATGTCCATATGCATGTTTATGAAACCGTCTTTTTCTTTCGAACTTCAGATATAAACGTCAATCAGATTTAAAATTTCTAAACAAATCAGCACAGAACTGATAGCTTGCTACCGACACGCATATCGGCTAACTATCAGCCAATGAATTGTTCATCAGTTACGCTGCTGGCGCTTCGCTCTTGTCGCAGACCTAACGGCAATACGGTCCATCCGTATCGACTTACCTCTTATCTGAGCGTTCATCCATTTTCGAGTATAATCCATGAAACGTCATGAAGATCTGATGCAGAGAAGCAAGGATCTTGCCATCATTCCACTGTCCATTGATGGCCTGCAACTAGATCTAAAGAGGGTTGACCATACGACAACGTCGGGGACCATCAGAACTGCTAACCGGCGCATCTACGGCTGAGCCAACGCATCCCAATCATTTTACCACCCTTTCCGGGGCTACCAGTGAGGAAGGATGGAATCGAGCAGAAATGATAAAGATGCTGTTGCCATTGCAAGAACGCTCCGCTGATGTCGGCGAGGCATCTGTCGTCAAATCGACAACCGTCAATGTGATCAGCAGAGTTTGAAGTGCGTACGAGGTGTGTTCAAAACGTATCGCGACTTTTGAATTTTCGCGGGTTACGTATATTCGAATTTCGATTTTTTGTGGCGTTATGTTGGTACTCATGTCTCTCACTTATGCCGACAAGCTCGGCCATTTTGAATGTTCACTTAATTGTTGACAGCTGCTTTGCTTGCACGTGTTTTGGATCGTCTTCGATTTTTACCTATTCAAAAAAATGGATCAAAGAACCTGTATCAAATTTTGTGTGAAAAACGAAATTAAGTGCGCGGATGCATTCCGAATGTTGACTGTGGCATACGGAGAAGCTACCTTGGACCGAAGCAACGTTTATCGGTGGTACAAAATGTTCTCAGAAGGCCGAGAAGATGTGAACGACGAAGAGCGTGCCGGACGCCCGAGCACTTCAACAACAGACGAAAAAATTAATGAAGTGGAGAAAATGGTATTGGCCAATCGTCGAATCACCGTTAGAGAAGTTGCTGAGGACCTAAACATATCGATTGGCTCGTGCCATTCGATTTTTATCAATGATTTGGGCATGAGACGGGTCGCCGCGAAATTCGTACCAAAATTGCTCAATTGCGACCAAAAACAGCATCGCATGAACATTGCTAATGAGATGTTGGACTCTGTCCGCGACGACCCAAATTTGCTCCAGAGGGTCATAACTGGTGACGAATCGTGGGTTTATGGTTATGACGTGGAAACCAAAGCTCAATCATCTCAATGGAAGCTGCCGCACGAACCAAGACCGAAGAAAGCGCGCCAAGTTCGGTCGAATGTGAAAGTTTTGCTGACAGTTTTCTTCGATTGCAGGGGCGTGGTGCATCATGCGTTCTTGCCACAGGGTAGAACGGTCAATAAGGAATATTACCTGCAAGTTATGCGCAATTTGCGCGAAGCAATCCGCCGGAAACGCCCGGATTTGTGGAAGAACAAAAATTGGCTTTTGCACCACGATAACGCCCCTGCTCACACATTGTTGCTTGTGCGCGAGTTTTTGGCCAAAAACAACACACTAATGATGCCGCAGCCACCGTATTCCCCAGATCTGGCCCCCTGTGACTTTTTCTTGTTCCCTAAACTGAAGAGGCCCATGAAAGGACGACGTTACGCTACGCTTGACGAGATAAAGACGGCATCGAAGGAGGAGCTGAACAAGATAAAAAAAATGGTTTTTTGAAGTGCTTCGAAGATTGGAAAAACCGTTGGCACAAGTGTATAATATCTCATGGGGATTACTTTGAAGGGGACAAAATAGATATTCATGAATAAATGAATAATTTTTGAAAAAACACAAAAGTCGCGATACGTTTTGAACACACTATGTATAAGCCGGAATCGCGTTAAGTCGTCGAACCGCCTAAAGTTCCAGATCTTCTAGCCTTCTCTTAAGATGGAGACAAACGTACGCAGAATTGAATACATATGTGTGCAAAGTGCGTGTATATATGTATTCTAGAGAGTCCCGATCTTGGACTACAAACCGTCTGCAGGAGCGTTAAAAAAATATATATAAATATATATATATATATATATATATATATATATAGAGAGAGAGAGAGAGAGAGAGATAATAATTTACTTCATTAGTGGACGACTGCCTTTCTACTGCTGTTACGAGCAGGATCGCGGATATATCAGTTGTTGCCTAACTGCTTTGAGCACTGCCGACAAACGATGTGATCGCCTAGGAATAGGCCATGACCAGCGAATACAGCACACACAGAATGCGTTTTGCAAAACGCCAAGCTTACGCGTAAGGTCGACTTGATTCAAGCGTGGATATGGCTTTAGTATACTGGTAGTCAGTGGACAATCAGTTTGACCAAACGGATTATATACCGCAAGGCAAATGCAATACATCAACTTTAGCAGCATATCTATCTATCTGTTTTGTTGCGTAGCGAAAGCATGTCGAATAGCCTTACACACGTCTTTTTCGGCGCCGACTAGGGCAATGGCGACGGTCGCGTATGTAGCGATCGAGCTTTTTACGTAAGATTTTTTGAGGTGTTTTGACTAAATGAAGCAGCGCTGGAGCTGCTCATAGATCTATTGCGATCTATATATATATATATATATATATATATATAAATATATATATATAAATATATATATATATATATATATATATATATATATATATATATATATATATATATATATAACTTATTATACAGATCTGACGCTTCAAATTAATTAAACTTTATTATTTTGGGTGGAAAGTTTTTGGGCACTTCTCGCAACTTTAGTCGTTACAATTTCTCTATAAATATCAGCATCGAGTAATCGTACACAACTACGCACTATTTCAAGTGCCGCTTTTACCATGAAGACAGTACTACCCGACAAAAATACCAACCACCAACAACCAATAATTGAAACAAATCCAACAAGAGGCCAAAAACATAACGTAGCCGTAAAGAGCCTTTGTCTCTACACGTGGAACTGGTCATAGAGTGGATGCGCCTGCACTACGCAAAAAAGTGGCGTCAATGATTTAACCAATTCTGATTAGGTGAATGAAAACTTATGATAGGTACGAATGTATCTCTAGTCGCCAAATAGCTCAACGAGGGACTCCACGCGTCTTTCCAACGTAATTGTCGAACTAATAGGTAAGTCAAAAAGTTCGTCGGCTTTCTGGGACCACATTTTTGTAATTCCCGCGCTCTGCAGCAGGGCCGCCTGAGAGTGCGCCTGGGTGTTTACATTCAGGAGCAGACCCGTGGCGGCGCGACGGTATACCGGTTCCAACTTTACCGTTTCGTTTGCAGAATTGGCAGCTGTTTGCAATGGAGGACAAAAATACGCATTTTCGACACATTATGTTGTTCTCCTACCGCGAAGGCATAAGTGCAGCGCAAACAACCAAGAGGATATGTGCAGTCTACGGCGAAAACGCAGTACACAAATCCACAGTCGAAAAGCGATTCGCCCGTTTCAAAGCTGGAAACTTCAATCTCGAAGATGAACCGAGGTCAGGACGACCCAATGTTGTGGAGACCGACGAAGTCATAAGCCTGGTTACTTCGAACCCAGGTTTGACCATAAAAGAAATTGAAGATGTAACGGGAGTCTCCCACGGAACCGTTTGGAATCGCCTCCATGATGCAGGTTTCTCGTGCAAGCGGAATATCTGGCTACCACACGACGTCAATGATAGGCAGCTTGAATGGCGAGTCGATACCTGTCACGCACTCCTCCGGAAGAACTCGAATGAGCCATTTCTGAGGAGATTGATAACCGGCGACGAAAAATGGATACTCTACAGAAACGTAACACAGAAAAGAATTTGGGTCCCCAGAGGCCGCAGCTATCCCTAAACCCGAAATTCATCAGAAGAAGGTTATGCTGTGCTGCTGGTGGGACTGTAAGGGCGTCGTGTATTTTGAGCTGCTTCCAATGGGTCAGACGATCAACTCCGTCGTCTACTGCAGACAACTCGAAGATTTGAAGGCTGCAGTAGCAACGAAGCGCTCGGAATTGTCAAACAGGTGGGGCGTCACTTTTCAACATGATAAGGCGACACCACACAAAAGTTTGGCCACCCGGCAAAAATTGGCGGAGTTTGACTGGGATGTGCGGCCGCACCCAGCTTATAGTCCCGACCTCGCACCATCTGATTATCACTTGTTCAGGTCTCTCCAGAAATCCCTTGATGGCACAACATTTGAATCTTTGGAGGCTATAAAAAATCACCTCACTCAGTATTTCGACGAGAAGGACAAGACGTTCTGGGAGAAAGGAATCATGGATCTACCGAGGCGATGGGCGAAGGTTATCAAACAAAAAGGTCAATATATCATTGAATAAATTTACTGTTGTCTGCATAAATAAGGCTCTTTAAAGTCGGGTAAAAAAGCCGACGAACTTTTTGACTTACCTTATATGTCTACCATTGTTGTGACAGGTGCTTGCTGCTGGCGTTACAAATTCTCTACGTAGGTCTCTCAAGAAAGTCGAGGAGAATAAACGACGGCCGCATTTTATCCTCTATTGATCTATTTCTTCAACTTCTTATAAGAACCTTTTACTACTTCTTTGTTGCGGCTGCAGCTTAGGCGGCGGGCACACCGTCAAAATGGGGCGTTTCTATGGCAGTCATGATTAACTGACCAACAGTCGCAAGTTTGAGTCCCGGCCTTGCTGGTTGTTATTGTTGGACGTGGTTGTCATTGTCCTGCTGCTAAATAATTCTGCTGGAGAAAGCCTATATAAATGCAATAATGAGAACGCGATGATGATGGGTGCATTTAGACACTATCATGCCATGGACATCTTAGCCTATTACAAGCGTCGTTGTTAGAGTGTAAAAAACTGATTGTTTGCAAACTACCCAGTCACAGTTTTGCATACGCATACATTAGAAAGTTGTTGGAAACCTACTGTTCAAAGATGAGTAAATATGTGTGAATGAATTTTTTATGGACCACAGTTTGTTTTCTTTCAACTATCTAAGAACTTCGTTTGATCTACCGGAACAAAAGCTCTGTCCAGGAGCTTTTAGTTCCGGTAGATAAACGTATGTCAAAATAACCAACAGCTACAAATTCGTAACAAATTGCCGTTTCGCGTTTGTGTTTAAATTTGGATGCATGCTCTTGAATGAGGCATACTTTACTGCGTAGTAATGATGTTGCACGATGTCCGCACAGTGTAAATGTAGTAATGTACAATACATACCTTTGTGTAGCCTCAATGAGAATTGCCGTCTACGATCTAGCTGGCTAGAGATGGTTACGCTATCTTACGACAGCGGGCAAATCCAAGCAGAAATCGTTGAGCTCGCTGCGCCCGACGTTAACATTCAGCGTCCACGGTCGCTGTTTTGCAAGAGTGAGACGTAGACAGCATCACCTCATTCGCGACCTCGTGTTACGATGAGGTGTGTAGTATCCTTGCGGACGCACCTGTTGCCACGTTATCGTGGTCCACAGACCACAAACTATTCTCCGTCGACCCCCATCAGCGGGTTAATGCGGTTAAGACGGCCTGCGGCAGATGAAGTACAGGATGGAATGAAAGAGATGGCCGGCAACTCCGGAGTCGAGGGCTCAATCATGGTAAAGAAAATTAAAAGTTTGATGTGCAAATATAAACTGCTTCGACGTGAGTTAAAGTTACAGCATACGCTGGTATACAATAGCCACTGGTATGCAGCACTGCAATGACTGTTATAGACTCTAGAAGCGACGTTTTTATGTAACACTAGTGAGAGGGCCTCAGCTAACGCGTTACCCTGTTTGAGCTTGATGCATCTTGTGATGCTTGTGAGCGTTATTTCATCTATGACGCAGCATAGGTTTTACTGCTAAGGATTGTACTTTTCCAGGTGCTCTGTTTTTATATCTGTCTTTTCCTACACGTCAATTCTTACCGTTACAGTTAGATACACATGTGCAAAAGGCGCGACGTGAAATACTGCAGCACGAATGGCGCGGTATTCGCACATTTTAGTAGCTAGACACGCGCAAAAAACGTGTGCTGCCTTTTAAACGTTACGACTGCCTCCAATATTATTTTATGAACACGGCGGTACACACTAACTAGTCTTATTGCTACTTTTACCTCGTCAGTATAAAAAAGAGCTATACATTTCGTTTCGCACCGCGATAGGCAGTATGCACATCGTTTCAATCGCTTCATACAGAAGTCGCTAACACGCGAACACGTAGTTGAAAAATGGTGTATTATATATTAACGTATAAAATAATCTGTTTTAAAGCTTTAAACTCTGCGAAATACTGAATAAGTGTACGATCTACGTGTAGAATTTATCTTTATAAGATGATTTTATAACTTAGAAAACAAATGTGTGTGTACGAGGTGTGTGTCAAAAAGTATCGCGACTTTTGTGTTTTTTCAAAAATTATTCATTTATTCATAAATATCTATTTTGTCCCCTTCAAAGTAATCCCCATGAGATATTATACACTTGTGCCAACGGTTTTTCCAATCTTCGAAGCACTTCAAAAAACCATTTTTTTTTTTAATCTTGTTCAGCTCCTCCTTCGATGCCGTCTTTATCTTGTCAAGCGTAGCGTAACGTCGTCCTTTCATGGGCCTCTTCAGTTTAGGGAACAAGAAAAAGTCACAGGGGGCCAGATCTGGGGAATACGATGGCTGCGGCATCATTAGTGTGTTGTTTTTGGCCAAAAACTCGCGCACAAGCAACGATGTGTGAGCAGGGGCGTTATCGTGGTGCAAAAGCCAATTTTTGTTCTTCCACAAATCCGGGCGTTTCTGGCGGATTGCTTCGAGCAAATTGCGCATAACTTGCAGGTAATATTCCTTATTGACCGTTCTACCCTGTGGCAAGAACTCATGATGCACCACGCCCCTGCAATCGAAGAAAACTGTCAGCAAAACTTTCACATTCGAACGAACTTGGCGCGCTTTTTTCGGTCTTGGTTCGTGCGGCAGCTTCCATTGAGATGATTGAGCTTTGGTTTCCACGTCATAACCATAAACCCACGATTCGTCACCAGTTATGACCCTCTGGAGCAAATTTGGGTCGTCGCGGACAGAGTCCAACATCTCATTAGCAATGTTCATGCGATGCTGTTTTTGGTCGCAATTGAGCAATTTTGGTACGAATTTCGCGGCGACCCGTCTCATGCCCAAATCATTGATAAAAATCGAATGGCACGAGCCAATCGATATGTTTAGGTCCTCAGCAACTTCTCTAACGGTGACTCGACGATTGGCCAATACCATTTTCTCCACTTCATTAATTTTTTCGTCTGTTGTTGAAGTGCTCGGGCGTCCGGCACGCTCTTCGTCGTTCACATCTTCTCGGCCTTCTGAGAACATTTTGTACCACCGATAAACGTTGTTTCGGTCCAAGGTAGCTTCTCCGTATGCCACAGTCAACATTCGGAATGCATCCGCGCACTTAATTTCGTTTTTCACACAAAATTTGATACAGGTTCTTTGATCAATTTTTTTGAATAGGTAAAAATCGAAGACGATCCAAAACACGTGCAAGCAAAGCAGCTGTCAACAATTAAGTGAATATTCAAAATGGCCGAGCTTGTCGGCATAAGTGAGAGACATGAGTACCAACATAACGCCACAAAAAATCGACATTCGAATATACGTAACCCGCGAAAATTCAAAAGTCGCGATACTTTTTGAACACACCTCGTATGTGTTCAGCGCTGAATGAGGCAAGGTCTTTACGCTACATTCTTTACGCCCACGTCATAGTATCATATGTTAGAAATAATCTTGACGAATATACGCCATCTGAATGCAATACCAATCCTTGTGCTGCACTATTGACGCAAACCACTAAACATAGGCCTCTCAGATCAAGCGTGACCGGACCTTTCCCAACTCCTGCTTCGGACAACCGCTGTCATCTAAGTTAACATGATATGACACCTGACTAACTCAGAGAGAGACAGAGAGGGACATCAAAAGGTTGACTCTTGTCTTTGCTTTCTATTACTTTTTTCGATTAAGAAATGAGTCCCAGGGTGCTAGTTCAAACTTACAGGAATCTAATATATGTATGCCATTTCTGTTAAATGCGAATGACAAATTCTACCTTTTGCTAAATGTTTCATAGAATATTTTTGTTGAATAAGTGTAATTTTGTTAAAGACGAATGTAATGTACGCCTGAATATTCTATCACTCAGCAACAATGTTACGCTCGGTTCTCATTCACCGCACTCATCCACCACGTTCTCCAATGTTCAACCATTCTGACGAGTTTTAAGGCTTGGTTGTGTCTATCTTCGACCAATTACAGTCATCATTGGTGCAGGAAATTTACATCCGTTGACAGCATAGCTGACCATTATTGTCCCCAGTTGCGGGCATTACCCCCCCCCTGTGTGGCCCCGTATACTATCAAGATATCTGTAGGGGATCTTGCGTTCATGTCGGGGCATCCCACCTTCACACGGAAATTGTTTTCACACGCTGGTGGGCCGTTTAGCGCGGGCTGGCTTCGTGACGCGAACCTCTTCGTTAAGGAACACTCACACGCGACGGCAACGACAACGACGCAGGCAGGCCCAATGGGGCAAGGTCAGCGAACATCAGATCAGCCGACAGAGCTCTGTTCCTTATCGATCACCAGCAATTTGAAGACCCCCTCGTCCCACTGCAATGCTGATGGAGCAACTAGTCTCAGAGCTGTGGTAACGAGCCAGCGCGGTTGAACTGAGTCGGCTAACTCAGATCCACAAGTCGACGAGCTGAACCCAGTAATTGGCGCTGTGCGCAAAACCATGAAGCTAACGACGCCGTCACCTTAGACATACACTCACGGCGTTCAGTGTGTACACTGAGAGACAACACGTTGACGACCCCAGCTGTCGAACTAAGCGTTAGCCAACCAAAATGTCCATAATTGGGTCTTGCCACGCAACATGAGAGGAGTAGGCGACAAAAAGGCGGGCTTGAGAAAAGGGAGGCTTTTAGCATTGTACTTGCCTTTAGCATTGTATCATTGCGCACCCCAGCCGAGGTTGGCTTGCGGGAGCTCTTTAAGAGGTTTCGACTGAACTGGTCAAGGGCTGCTGAAGGAGGAAGCAAGAGATAGAGCGGGAGAGCCCATGAGGCTATATAAGGCTGATTGATTTTAAACTAAGCGTTACTGTTAATCTGGGCTTTGGCGGCCCCTGTCAGGTGGATGACGCGGGACAAGGAGCCGCCATGGCTGTTGGAATGGTGCTCGTTCACGCTCTTATTCTGGCAGCGCAACTGCAAAAGTCAACGCTGGAGCAAACCGAGGTGAGTGACGATATCCAACAGGAATATGCAAACAAAGAGCAGCAGCAATGACGTGTCATCGCGTTTAGGCTTCCTACTTCGTTAACGCCGAGACCCTTCAATACGCGCTTCAATACGTGCTTCAAAATCGTTGATGGCCTTCTGTGAGACGCATAAGGTTTAGGTCACATGGGTGTCGGCAGGCCGTTGTTAAAGTCGAGCCCGGTGGCGTGGTGCATTCGCCTGCACTGTATGAGAAGACACATAGGTGCTCGGGTTCGAGCCCCACCGTTGCGCATTTGTATTTATGGGGTCCGTCTATGAAGCAATGCGAAAAGCAGTCCCGTGGACCTTAAATCTTAGCTGAGAGTCAGTCCGGAAAAGTATTTAGGCCGTTGTTCAAACATCGTTTGTCACGGAAATCGGAGGTAGCGTCTGAATTTACGCTCGCAAGTTTGTTCGTCAAACGCTGTCAATCTTTAACTCTACTCGGTAGACATCATGCTGTTAGTTCTATTTGGTGAACCAGTTGTGCCCTGCGGAAAATGTAAGTGTTATTTGATTTACCAAAGGTCAGTTTTTCTTACTTTTCACCTTGAGCTCTTGGAAAATCAACGACGTTCAGAAATTGTTGCACAGAATTGTTCAGGGTCGCTCCTTCTAACGTGCTGCTAAGGGCCTAAATGCGGTATCTCTTTTTTAATGTCAAAAATTACCCAATTTCTTATTGTGGTTGAAAATTAACAATCAGAAAAAATACTTGACATTTGTGCTACGAAAATTTACTGTAGTTGCTAGCTAAAGTAAATAACCATTGTCAACAGGTCATCAATAAGTCGTGAAACGGTAATGTGGGTTTTTCAACGCTACATGCTTGTGAAACCTTCAATAAGTAACAGAAAATGGCGCTACAATACGGCCAAAACGGTACACGTTTCACACATCTTTGCATAACACACGAATTTAAAGAGAAAGTGACGCCTAAAGTATGCCTGGAAGACAGCTGATTCGAGCATATAAGCACGTATTACAAACTTAGAGAAACACAACTTTTCGTATTAAGCACTCTTCTTAAAACAGTTTACGGCTGTCAAACTGTTTCACCTTTAGTTGATGGCTGAACATCAACTAAAGGTGAAACAAGTCCAGGACTTTAAGTTGAAACCACTATGCCGTAAATATTAAATACATGCATCGTATCGTCATAAAAAATTGCCAAATAAAGGTGTGTATGTGATAGCTGAGATTAAAGGTATTTTAGTAGGCGACCCTGGGTTGTTGGCCGGGAAAATAACGCTCACTATTTTTTACAATTGTCAGCCATCTTCATTAATTACTTAAGAAAGTGTTAGGTAGACTTCATCACCTACTCTATGCCTCTGAACCGGTTGTACGAAAAGCGTAAAACGAAAAGACGCGAAACATTGACGCTTAAAAGTCGTTTTTTTCTTACAGCGCTTGGGTGTTATTAGGGCATATTGAATTGAATTAGGGTTTGACTTGTTGCCCCATACCCCTGCAAATTTGATCCATAGTGACTTCCTTATATTTTCTAATTTTAACAGCTGGATTGGGTAAGAAAGATTATTAAATGAAGAGGTAAATACCACTAAATATTCCCCATATCTCAAAGGATTAAAAATTTGAAATACTACTGAATGGAATGGGCAAATATCTGAGAAGACTAGGCCGAAAAAAACAATCTGATATTAAATTATTTTGTTGCCTCTTTATATAGCTTTAGTCATCAAATATGTAACAACGATTTTGGCTAGCATGAGTCCATTTAGTCATTCGGTACGCAAACAATTGATACGTTCTGTTCGCACAAATGATACGCCGACTTTCTGAATGTTTTGGCTGAATTTTGTGAAAACGAGAATAACATTTTTTGGAATTACCATTAATAAGATGTGCATATCCTATTACTGACGCCTAGCCCCTACTATTGATTGTTCACAGGTTAGGTTTAGTTGCCCATTGGGCCGACGGCGTACCAATTTGGGATAAGGTTCCCTAATGACAAATAAAAGAAAACTAATTGAAGAATGATATGCAACCGGCATTAAAACTCATGTGAAGAACGGGAATCCGGCCACGATGCACCTGGCGGCTAGCAATGACTTGTGTGGGACTCGGCAAACCCACTAAAACGTATATAATCTCCACCCCCAGGCCTGGCAGTGCTGGAATACCGGCGGAGATAGTGTTGTACTCTAGCGCTCCGTGCGCCTGACAGATGCTCTTTTATCCTGAGAAGATGCGTCGATAGTGCGTTGAGGGCTCAGCTGCTCTAAACCGCCCTACCTCAACTTCTTACCCCGAATGTTTGTAAGATCCTGTACATCCCTAGCCGCCGCGGAGCGCTTATTAATGGGCCGTGTGCTCGACGTTGTCAGAACCTCCGGAGTCTTCTTAGACACATTTGTCGATTGTAGCTTTGTTGCCCTTGTATAGCTGAAAAATAATCATGAAGACACCGCCCTACCTATGACGCAGTCTTGCTGCCCTAGGATGTACTCGGGCAGCGTTAAAATCCCCGGGGATTTCAGCAGCCGTTCTCTCGCTCGATGTTGATCGTTAGCTTCGCTAGTTTGTGCTGTCTCCAAAGAACGAAACCCCACAGGCATCATCGCTAAGGTGATTCTTTTTCGTGTGTGTCCTTGGACACCGCTACCTACGCCATATAAAAAATACACAAAATCCACAAATGGTCAACATCGCCCGGCTGCTTCGACGTGCAGAGTTTGCACGTATTCACCTGCGACTTCCCAATCCGCACCGTATTGGTTTGGAATTAGCCGTGGCCCGTAAGGACCTGAGCCGGGAAGTACGTAAGTGGTCCCCGGCCAGGCCCGTCATACCATCGTCGGAGGTCGGAGGTATAAGCGACCGGGTCCAGTTTGCCCGGGGTACTTCTAAGCCTGGCGTGGCCTAATCGTGAGCCCACGCGTCAAGCGTTGCCGCTTGGGCTTGCGTGAAATCCTTTGCGCCATCCGTCTTACGCTCGCTTTTCTCCCGGGCCAGGAGATCGCAGAGGAGCTGACGAGCCAGGACGAGGGCTGATTATGTGCTCACCGTGCGGTATGCCCGGCAGACCTGAAGGACCATGCCGCGCTGGGCCACACAAAGAGCTCAGCTGTTGCGAGAGGTGCGTAGGGCTAGATCGGCCCACGCAGGCGCCGCGTACCCCGCCGAGGACTTCGTGACACAGACTAGCAGATGGCGGCGCCCTTCCGTAGCCCCTTTCACCCGAGGGAGAATCTTAGCCAGGTTCTGAACGACCTTGCTGACGGTGGCGACGATGTACTTGATATGCGCAGCATCTGTAAGACCGGTATTCAAAATGACGCCTAGGTACCTGGCAGTCATTTTGATCGGAATAGGGTGGCCCGCGAGCTTCAGGTTGACTCCGAGTGTAACCTTCCGGCTCGTTAAGTAAACTGCCTCCGTCTTCTCAAAAGAGTCAAAATTGTATTTCGTTTATGCTTGAAGTGACCCTTCAACGCGAACGGAACTGATTGGTACGTCTTAATTGTCATTTTGTTGTACACTTTGTAAAATACGTTTCAATAAAACATTATTGACTGTACGTAGAGACCTTCGAAGATTTTCACTTGCTTTATCACTTCATAATTTGTCACTTTCAGGCGGAACAGCAGCTCTGGTATGTTTCGGACCGAACACAGACCCTTCAAATAGACAATATCGTAGACACTCCACGGGAAGGCTTCAGGGCGACCGTCGCGTCGATTTTCACCAGCAGAGGCGATCAGACATTCGATGCCAGAGTTGTCGTACCGGCAATCGAGATGGCAATCGAAGAGGCCAACAAGGTTTTCAGCGGCCACCTGGTCATCGACCACGTGGCCCGGATCTCACCCGAAGGCTGTGACCGTAACACGATTGGGGGACTCGCCGCCCAACTCTACTATCGCTACAACGTCACCGCCTTTATTGGGCCAGGCTGCGAGATTGCGCTGGACCACGTCGCCCGAATGACCGCATTCTGGAACGTACCCTCATTCACCGCAGGAGGCATCGACGAACGTTTTGTGAGGAAAGATATTTATAGTACCCTAACGCGTATGTCATACTCTGTGGACCGTATAAGTCTCTTCCTTCTCAAAATACTGCAAGAGTTTGCCTGGCATCACGTAGTCATACTTGTGGACGAGTCGTCGCTTACCGACGCCAACACGGCAACCTCCCTCGAAAAGCTGCTAGCCTCGCAGAAGTTGCTGGGCGATCTGGGAGAAACTCACGATGTGTTTCCAGACAAGGTGCTCTTTAACGGCTCAGATAGCACCACCCTGATATCGCGAAAGATGCGCCTAGCCAGGGACAAGGCGCGAATCTTCTTTGTCCTCTGCAAGGCTCAGGTCCTGCGACGAGTACTCCTAGCGGGCCATGAGCTTGGTATGAACAACGGCGAGTTCGTTTTCCTCAATGTTAACTTGCTTGGGGACGCCGTCGGCAACAACCTCACGAAAGTGCTCAACGAGGACTACGATAACAACATAAGCGTACGTATCAACACTATATTCCTCTCCTACAGACACTATATACATACATATATATGTATATATATATATACAGCGCTCGGCCTGGGAAGCTGCTCCGCGTAGCTTCCCAGGCCGAGCGTTGTATGAGCGCATGATCTGGCGTGTCTCCGTATGCTTCTTGACAGAGCAGACATGATACCGATGCAGCCGAATTCGTTTCGCTTTCTTCGTCTTGAGAGTCGCCCTTACCCAAGCTGGTGCTTCGAATACAGCTATTGATTCTGTAACCGTCATCACTAGTGCCCTCGTGCGGTCTCGGAAGCCGTGGATGTTCGGCAGGCTCTAAGATATTACGCACGTTGCCCTGACTGCCTTTATTGTTGTCGTTTTACGTAGCTGAAGCCATTTATGATCGTGTCTAGCGTAACCCCGATGTAGTGGGCCTCCATTACCATTCTATAGTCTGGCACTCGATGTTCCGCTTTATTTTTATCATTCATCGTCATCATTTTAACAGCATATGGTTAAACTGCCTCCGTCAGACAGCAACATAAAACCGGTGAAATCAAAAGGAAATATATTTTTTATTAGTTCCACGTGAACTGTAGTGCATATTTAATATAACTTGCGTTAGATACGCCGAATAATAATTAGGTTGCGGGAGGTGTGAAAAATTTGCCTAAATATAGACCAAGTCGGCTAGCAATTTCACGATTAAGTTCATGATGATACAGTATATATATGTTGCACGCGTTACGAAGGATTAGTTTTGCCAATGTGCCTAGCGGGTCCGTTTCGTTTAGGCCAGTTCATGATGATGAATTTCACTGAATTACGCATCTTTCAATCGAACCTTTGTAGAAGGCTAGCCAGAAAAAAAACCATTGCCATAACCGTCTCTTTCGTGTGTTTCCGCTTCCTAATTATCTTCTTTCCGTGTGTTGATGTCCTTTAGAAATCTTAAATCTTCCTTCTCCTTTTTCTTTTTTATTTACATTGCACCCTGTTTGGGTATGTAAATATGAACATAATGTGTATGACACACAAGGCAAAAATGGTTTACGAGTATTCTCGCTGGAGCTGAGAGAGTGACAAGGATTCAGTATAGTCAGGTAAGTAGTACGGGGGACATGGATCGCCACAACGACGGCATTTGCAATCATCCCTGAGTTCATAAAACCCCATAGACTTTTCCACGCCTGTTTTTTCAAAATACTCGTGCCGAAACGTTTCCAGAACGGCTGTTTGCGGTAAATTAAAGCGGTCTTCGAGTTAATCGATTAATGATATTGAGTCCGCGAGCAAGTATACTAATTTATTGCGCGAATTTGACGGAACGGCATGTACTCGCTTTAATAAGGCTGGTTTCACCCTATCCAACTGCCATAAGTGCGAAGTGTTAAGATGTTTCTATGTCACGTGGATACCGTAGGCAGCTACGGATGCTACTTTAAGCGTGAATAATGTTATGGTCGTCCGAACGGACTGTGCTGGGCCTCTGATACCAGCTGCCGCGATGAGCGCAATTCTACAACGCTCATTTACGTGTTGTGAAAAGGTTGTACCTTGAGACGAGAAAATTACCCCAATATAGCAAACGGTTTCGACGAACTGCACTTGTTCGCCGTGAAATCGCAGTTTATCTGCGCGGGTTCGTTGCCCGCCAGGCCGGAACTGTATAGCCGTTGCTTGTGACACGTTTTCTGTAAGGCCGTTTTGCGAGAATTATTTATCAGGTATGCAAAACGTAGCGTGCAGGTCAGTACGGATTCTGCTGAACATTACCAGGTCATCTGCGTGTAGCATGATCATGAGCGTGCTGAGTGCCGCTCTTTCACGATTCCTGGCAGATCGCTGAGAAACATTATATATAACAATGGGCTGAGATTATGGCGATGCGGATACCCAGTCGTCTGATCAAACGTGGTATGCTCGCACACACCATTATTCAGGACAATCAAGTTAGCCCTCAAAAGTGCGCTCAGTAGAATAAGCATTTGTGGTTAAACTCCTTTTTGATATCGGCCGTCACGCAGAAGGGTACGAGGATCTCCTTTTCCGTTTGGGATTACCTCAAAAAGAGATTCCTTGCCATTACTTTATAGTTGCATTGTTTTAATCTATGTAGTTCTTAGTTTGTAAAGCTCTTCTAGCAGCATCCAGGAGTTTTATCGTTGCGACGCTTAAATAAATCAACTAGGCGGTTAACGCTTAATCTACTCTCGGCGTTCTTTGCTTGAAACGTAATTGCATGCTCGTCTATAACGTTGTAATGGATACTATTGTATGGATATGTGCATGACGCGGGATGACAGCTAGGTGGTAATAAAAAAAGGTGAACCACAATTTAGTGAGAAATCGAAAACGAGACTCGCGCATTAGATTATTTGTGTCTGTTTGAGGGAAATCTGCGTCTACATATATTATGTAAAATTAGTGCAGATCAGAGGGAAGCCTTAATGCTTAAAAATGACCTAACGCATGCATAAAAATAGCTTTGCTTGATTGTTTAGTATAATTAGTTCGAAGGATGACATACATATTTCCGACGCTGTGTATATTTTTTTATGATTACGTATAGGTGAATGATCATGCATCATTTCTATATTTAGACGTCTGGGTTCTCCGTTTTTCTATTTTTCTTCTTCCAGTCATGTTTGATTTTAGTATGTGCCGGTGTCAATTTTATTAACTGAAAGCGTTTATTTAAGGGTGGCTGGCGCTACCTTTTGAGTCCAGGACCTGCCGAACTCCAGGCAGTTGCTTTACCATCTAATTGCTCTGGATACACTACCTGTTAGCCACGGCAAATATATTGGCGGTAAGGAGATAGCCTATAAATTGAAGAACGATAAGGTTAACTGTATACAGAATAATAAGAATGAGATCATGAGCGCTACAGAATGACGTCTAAATCTTGGATGTATGCTCCACAGAAAGTAAAGGAGATGTTCAGCTACGTCATGGTGGTGAGCGCAATGGTACCTGAAACAGATCGATTTCGACGGGTCTTCAGAAACGACCTCATCGCCTTCATGATGTCCAACATGAAAAAATACGGACTCACTGAGATTGTCAGGAAGGTAAGATGTTACAATATTACCAGAGTGGCGCTTTTTTTTTATTTATCTTGCCTACCAGTTGTTGTGACATTATTACGTATATTATGCCGGATATTACCGGTGTGATAACGAATAGGCTTTATTGAAACAAAAATTTTACTTGCAGTTGTAGCAATGGGTGTCACGTGACGGAAGCGTCCAGTATGGTAAGGACCCGATGGTGGTAAGAACGGCCTCTCATTAGCGGCTATCATCCGAAAGAACCTCAACGACTTTACGGGTGGGAAACGGTTTGATGACTGCAGTATTCCTCCTGCAACACCTACTCCCCCGGCAGCAGGGAGTCAAAACCATTCGACTAGCTAGTAACAAGATCTTGAAAGGCGACCTTTCTTCGGTGGCCACGATCTTGATCTTGAAGGACAAGCTGGCGCAGAAGCTCCGCGAGACGTCTTTCTTGCTAGATAAGCATCCCTGCGCTGGCTCTTACCTTCTAGCCTAGCCCTCCTCACGTATCCTTGCCGTCAAGCACATCAGGTGACAACGTTTGGTCTCCCATAACAACGTTTTCGCCTAACTCAATTGCAGACATCGATTTTAACAGCCCATACTTCTTGCCCTGACCAACGCGCTTGATCTGTGTCGCACACCCCTTTTACGTGAGAATAGAGGTGATTCTTTGTTACGTTAAACTGTTTTTGACGCTAGGGTTAGCCTCTATCCAAGGTCACTCACTAAGCCTGCATCTTTGAGAACAAAGCGGATGTTTCATGTGCCGTTAATGGCCACCAGCTCAGGTTTGCGCGGCGTCGCAATAGGTTGCGAGGTTGGGGTGCATTCGATTCGTTTCTTCCTTGAATCGCGCTCTTGTGGTCAAGCTTGACTTCAGGAACGTCTTTAACAGTTTTCGGAGGGACCACCTGCTGAGTGCAATTAAAGTTTGGGCCCCGAGAATGTACCACCCTTCTTGCTAGGCGTCCCCCCAGGAAGCCCTCTTCTCTGCGCCCCGATGCAGTTTTGAGGTACATCCACAGAGAGAAGTGTTTTTTTCTGAAATCCTTATCTTTAGTCTTATGTCTCAGCCACTTGTTCTAAGGCGTAGACTGCTCGCTCACGTTGTTAAACCCTGCAGGCCTTAGTTTTTGTTCTTTGCGGTGGCCTGACACAATTATCCTATCGAGGGTAGCTCTAACAGCCATAGGTCTATGCTAGAACCCTTTTCGATGCCGTTTTCCTTGCAGGGCTAGAAGCTAAACTGGAAACAAGCCTTCGAAGTTTAGTTGCCCTGTACTTCCACGAGCCCGCTGAAGCTAGGCGCCAGGGGAAATGGTCGGCGACTTTATATGAGCACAAGGTCGAACACCTCATTTCGGGATAAACCTAGGACTTTGTGAGAGCCCGACATTGGGCGGGCGGGGGAAAACGACTTAGGCACAGAATATCACAAATCAAAGCATCATCAATTTGTTACCAAAATGGTTCTATGTTATCCACGTTTTCGAGAATATTTGTGTTTGTGAGCAACATTTAAATGTATTGGACATGAAAAACAGATAATAGGCATGGCAGATTTTTACAGAAAGGAAATATATAATGCACACTTTGTCTGGGTGAGATTGGTTTAGCTTTTAATCTTAAGTCTGCTGGTGACGCTCCGTGCGTTGTCGCCTCCCTTCCGTCAACTTTGTCTTCGCTCTCATAACGGTCTCCACAAATTCACATAAAACACATAAGTCTGCCTCAGTCTTCCCGATATTCACCCAGACTCCAGACCCGAGATTCATCCAGACCAGAGTCCCCAGCTCCCCAGAGTTTTGTTTTTGCATAGTTATTTTCTGATAGATAAGATATTCTAAGATATTCTGCTCTATACGTTTTGGTCAAGGTATCATGCGTACAATTGCCAAATTAACGTCCGTGGACACCGTCCGGTATGCCCTGGTGGCCCTTACCCCCCAAACCTCGCTTAGCTTTTTCTGATTATCTCTGATTTTCAGTATTTGCTTAACTTTCATACTTTGATGAGTTTTCTTGTTCCATTCTTGCCACCGTCGCTGGATCCACTTTTGAGTTACAGCACGAAATGGTAAACTTGGGTGTGTGGCTCCTACACAGACTCTTCCACCCATTTCCCGCCGTTTCACGGTTTGCACTAATCTTTTCTATTACCATCCTGGGCACCATCATTGGGCCTATCCTTTCGGAGCGGTAGACCTGTGTGCCTTCATCGGACCGTCCGCCCTTTTCTGTAGGTAGGAAATGTCATTGAATTTGAAGAATGCTCTGAATTACAGAGCATAAGTATCACTTCCTCATTTCAGTGCTGCAGTTTCTCGCTATATGTCCAGTGACTCCAGAGTTTTGCCCCTTTGCGTGGAACCTCTACTATTAACTCGTGCTCGCCTCGAACCTGGCGTTTGACGGCTTGCTCCTGTTTTTCCTAATTGCTAGGTTTCGACATTCACGGTCCGGGCCTCGCATTTTGAACCGTATGTCTTCGTTAGCTGCCCGCTACAGCGGTTGCTATGGCCTCATTTGGTTCTGACAACAGGCACAGGTCCATTTCTAGCCTGTCTATTGACGCCTATAGAAGGCCATGTGCGGCCCTGCATCTATCAAGAGTCATCTGAAGGACCTTAAATTCCATAGTCTAACGCGTTTCCCTCTTCCATTATTGGCGCCGTTGCTGCATCCGCCACACCAGTCTCTGGCCTAGGTGGGATGCCAATCGTGCATCCCTTTGCCAGGTTTGAACATTCACGTTCGTTGAGACCTTTTGCAAAATGTTTCCTATTTTCCGACCTCTCTCTTTCTTTCTGATTTTTTCTAAGGCAGAAGTTTACCGGAGCGTCAACTTGTCCTTCCCAACATACCTCGGCGACCCTTCGGGTGATCACCGTAACCAAGTCGTCCTGGAAATAGAACGTTATCGGACGTCTCTTCTGTTCCGTTTGACCGGCGGTCCTGCGTCATCCGGCGCTATTTCCGCTGGAGTTTACGGGAACAACGGGCTTCTGGATTTTGGCCATTTGCGTATTATCAACGCATTCGACTGTCTGACAAAATGCTAACGTAAACACTTCCGATCTTCTTATACAGCCGTGTCGGCTAATTCTATTTAAACAGGGCGACCAGCTCATCTTCAGTCGATACCTTCTTGTTGGCCAGTGCAGTTCTGCTGAGCGCTGCTCTTCTTTTTCTTGAATTCCATCTTCTAGAATACCATCAGATTTAAGGATTTCCAGGCGCCTCTGTGACTAGGATTGCCTCCAAAGCATTTGCTGCCTGGAGCTTCGTCTCCAACGTTAGAGCCTCTGTTAGCTTACTTCGTAGCTCTGTCAGTTCGAGACGATTTTCTTCATGAGGTCTCCTAGTCGCCCTGTTAAGCTGCCGTTTATGTCCTTTTAGATCCTAAAGCGCCTCACTGTCAGAGCTTCCAATTCGGAGGCATTTTCTAGTTGTGCTTCTTTCATGGAGTCCAGCCTATAAGCTGTCTCCTACGTTTATCTAACTTCCATATGGCCTACCTTCTCGGGCTCCTCTGGAGCATCCTTGGACGTTTGCTCAACCCCAATTCTTGTCGTTTTTTGATCATTGGTGGTGGACTTGATCGCGAATCAAGCCAGTTCTTAGTCACTTATTATTCCCTTCCGTCTGAGCTTCCTCGGCTAGTTTCCGGGGCTTTTGTTAGGGCCTTTCCTTGTGAGAGATTACCTTTGTCCATATAGGCCAAGATGGAATTTTTGTTCATGTGGAGGCGATTGTGCAATTTTCCGCCTTAGTCCCTTTGAGTTCAGCTTGGCTGGTAGGAAGAACCTGTGCCTTACATATACTTATCGTCGTACTGCGGCGCTATTATGCATATTGTACTGTTCAGTACAATACTGCACTATATGATACACTATGCATATATACCGCTCTCTCTCTCTCTCTCTCTCTATATATATATATATATATATATATACTGTGTGATGATAACACAGGATCTTGGTTTGTGTAAGCCAAGATCTCTGTTTTGTTCTTTTTTCAACCGTACATTTTGTGAGGTGACTTTCGGCCAGCCACGTTGTTATATATATATATATATATATATATATATACCCACTTTTGCGTACTGTTTAACGGAGTCTAAACCTGCCCATTAGAAGCAGCATAATACAGGAGCTACTCTACACAACTCTCTAACTATAAATGGATATGATAGAGGCGTTTCTGTATTATTTTTCTATCACTATATACTCAGTCGGGGCCTTCGATGTAAAGTGCCGTCATTTGCTTAGTTTGTGGTATTGCTAGCGCTTTTAAGTTTCTGCTCTTAAGCCCGCTGCGCGTGTAAATAAGGTTATAGAACTACTAATCATTTGCCTGTAGTATGATACAACGGGCTAGTAAAGATCACTCACCGGTTCACACGTTTATGTAATAGCGCTATTTTAAAGGATACGATTAATGTCGTTACTCAATTCGTTAACTAAACAACAACAGCATCAGCAGCAGCAGAGAACTAGCTTTAAACATCAGCACCTAACTTATTTTGCAGGATGAAATCACTCCTGTCGTTGCTGCGTTCTACGACTGCGTGATGCTGTATGCTTTATGCTTAAACGATACCCTGACAAATCGCGGCAATGCTTATGATGGACGTAGCGTCGTCCGCAACTTCTGGAATAGATCATTGACGGGAGGTACGCAACCACATTAACAAAAGACACTATCTTGAACGAATATATAGTGGCGGACCCACCCGCCCGCAGCGCTCTCTGGCCAAAGAGACACTTTTAAATAAGTTGCTTTTAATTTTATACGTTGTCTGCCTGCCTGCCTCTATACTATGCTTCTTTCTCTTACCGTTGTGACTCGAATGTACATTTGCTGTCAACAATGCGGAGGGATTGCCTCTGTGGTTGTTTTGGTCGACTGTATGAGAACCACACAAGGAAGGATATGTAGTACCACCATACGCATGTAGTCTGTAGCTATCGATTGTTGTAAGGGTAAATGAGGGCGTATAGATCTAAGTAATATTATACGTATCTATGTCATATATAGTGACGGTGGTAATTTTCTATTTTGAGAAGAAAGCAGAGAAGCAGAAATGCAGTCCCGGGGTGACACCACTAGACAACACCAACATTACTCACAGCCAGCGGTAGTTAGTTAAAGCCTATCCTCAACTTAATTGTATGTACGCAAGGATATACTGGGTGACTAGGAATCTCGAATACAATTCACAGGAAATATGATTAATAAATATGAACTATATATAAGACCGAATATATTTACCTGCGTATTTGTTTATCTGCGTTCTGTTTGCGTATCTTTGCTAGCCGAACAATTAAGTGTAAACCTAATTGGTAACATCACGTTGGACTCAAATGGCGATCGAGAAGCTGACTACATACTTCAAGTTTGGAGAGACCCTAAACTTGGATTTCAGGTACGTTTGGATGATCTCAACATTGCATTTCAACATATGTATATAGGTGCATTTAGACGCTATCGACAGCTTAGCCCACTAGGTGCGTCTAAAATGTACTTATAAAAAAAAATTAAAAACAAAATATATATATATAAATTATTTTACATTTCTTATCCTAGCGCGGTTACATCCATAATCTGGTCCAAGAAATCGCATGATAAAAGCAATACTACGTGAAAGCGGATATTTCAAGAGCCACCTAAAGTAATTATAGCTATATTGCATAGGAGGGGCTAACTAAAACCCACAAACATTATATGCATTTTTATCTCGTCACCTAAAAACATATTTTCTTGCCGAGCTCTACAAAACCTCAAAATGTGTACCTAATGTTCTTATACATTCGTGCTGAAACAGATCAAAATGCTAGCAAGTAAAAGAAAGTAACGATAGAAAATGATGAGTTGAAAAAATAATAAACATTAATTTTGCTATTGCCTGAGAATGATTTGTTGGGCGTACATTTTTTATCGTAGTGTCAAAATTTTACGGTTATGAACGTAAAAACTTCAACGTAGGACGTAAATCGACTTCTTATGACTTTTCTAAATCTCGCTATTCGTCTTTCGCTAACCTGCGTCGGGTGTCACTCAGATTATGCAGAATCCCCCGAACACGCCGTCCTGATTGGTTCCTTCACGTGTTGAATGGTTCTCCCGCAAACGCAGAAATTGTTCAACTATGTAGGAGAAAAAAAGATAGAATAGCTACTCTTATAAATTTCACCTTCACTCCTAAACAAGTGAGGACAAGTGAACACTCTCCTTTTATTAAGGAAAAATATTTTCCTGCCGAGTTCCGTCAAACCTTAAAATAAGTACGGTGATAGAATATATATATATATATATATATATATATAATATGTGCGTGTGCTTTTAAAACGTTTTGTGCGCGCAGGTGGTGGCTCGTTTTATGGGCACAGTTCAGAAGTACGAAAGGATTCTGGGGCGGGAATTAATCTTTCCCCAAGGCACCCCGCTTGATACACCTCGTTGCGGCTTCAGGGGCGATCACCCCAACTGCAGAGAGAACCTCGCACGTAACCTCCTCATTTCACTCTCATCTGGCTTCTCAGCCATTGTGATTGTAGCCACTATTATCGGTGAGTCAGCATGATCATCGAAGGAGAGATCTCTAAACAACAATAACAGCCATACAACGACAGAGAACAAAACCAGGCAACAAGCAACAAATGACAATAAAAATTTATATAAGTCCACTCCGTTTCATAATATTTGAATTCGAACCTAGTGATGCCCTAAGCACTCACACTTCCTGCCTAGCAAATACTTGACATATAATTTCTCTTACATATATATTATAGTGGGACCACAATTCATGCAAAATACCGTAGTTCCAACGCTAACGGAACGGAACTAACATGGGTATTCATGTTGCTGATGTTGTCTGGTGTGAAGCTTATTTGATTATTCGAAAGTTGAAGTACGAATCTCAACTGGCAGATACCTGGTGGAAGATCAACTACGACGACCTCATCTTTCCGGATAAAAACACAAGCAAAAGTCGAGGCTCTTTACCTTCGCAAGGGGACTCACTCGCCAGCAGATCTGTACGAAAATGCTGCGTATATGCTTCTATTTAGCCTTGATGTTGGTTTGCTTTTTCTGAATCTTTTCGTTTCCTCTGTCCGCGTCTGATATCGCAGTCATAACTATTATGATATTTCTTTACTGTACAAACACTAGTTTATGTCCTTCTTGCCACGGATAGTTCTGTGTTTGATAACGAATTTCTCCGCAAACAAAACCCATATAACAAAATTATGATATATATATATATATATATATATATATATATATATATATATTTATTTATATATTGTTAGAGTATTACGCATAAGTACAGCGTTTTTCTTGATTTATTTTGCAGACCGCTTCTCAATCAAATTTTAAATCAACGTCAAACGTCAGCACACTGAACAACCTCAACCTGTCGGGTGTTCTCGTCGCCACATACAAGGTATTCTAACTAAAGTACAACACCTGATACATGGAGAAGTGAACTACAGTGCTGCAACGTTATCGATAATACGGGCACATGGAAAATAGTATTAATGTGATCGCAATTTCGGCCTATGGCTCTTTCTCAATTTTGTGCATGCTTTCGGTTGTTGACTTGGTCGTAGCAACACCGAGTGGCGGTCAAGCCCCTGGAAATGAAGAAACTTCACGTCAATCGACGTCTTCTAATGGAAATGAAAGAGGTAACGATCTGTCAGTGGCATATTAATGTATACTCAATATCAGTTAAAAAAGTTTGATGATAAGTAGCATATTTAATGCATTTACAAAAACGAACAAGGCATTACAAATGAGTTTGCTTTTACTGCGAAAAAAACGATTCGTAAAACAGTAGGTGCTAATACTTTTGTTAGTGCAGTCCCCTGTCATACAAATAGCTTTCTGTGCAGTTTAAATAGGGCTCGTATTAAAAACAATCCATGTAACTAAGTTTCTATATAAGGATAGCTGTCTGTTTCGTATTTATTGGTTATGTTACGTATATTATATGTATTTTCTATATATAAAAAAAAAAATATATATATATATATATATATATATAAATATATATATATATATATATATATATATATATATAAATATATATATATATATATATATATAAAAAAAAATATATATATATACAGGATGGTTCTGGATTTTGTGAAGAAAGATATATGGAACTGTAGAGCTCGATAAAGCAAATATTTTTTCTAGTCAAACATGGTCTCTGAGAAGTCTTGTTTCGGAGTAAGAGTGAAATTACTGTCATTTGTGATACTGGTGTTTTTGCCCGACATAGGAGCACAAAATGTGCAATTTTGCTTCCTCCGAAAAGCATCTAACGACGGTCAAAATACGTGACATGGCCGTTTAAAACATAATTCGCAAAAATGAAGTTATTTTATTAGCTTTCACACCAAATACCTTAAAATCATTACCTTACGACCATTCACAGCGCTTTAAACTAGCAAATTCAGGCAAACGCACGTTTCATGATGATCCTGTTGGTACTACTTATGGCAATGCGAGCCGGGGTTGGGGATGAGAAAGATTTTAAGAGCGGTATAGCGAATTGTAGAGCTCGTTAAAGCAAAAATGTTTTCCAATAGAACATGGTCTCTAAGAAGTCTTGTTTCGGAGTGAGAGTGATATTACTCAAATCTGTGACACTGGTATTGTTGTCCGACATAGAAGCACAAAATGTGCAATTGCGAGACAACCGGTCATCCTACAGAGAAACTAAGCACATCGTCGTATTCGCGAGAAAATGAAAAACATATAATGCCGTCCAGGAGATGCGACGCGGTCGTTTAGGAAATTATTCGCAAAAAATGAAGTTCTTGTATTAGCTTTAACGTCCAATATCTCAAAATCAAAACCTTACGACCATTCACAGTGCTCAAAACACATTAAGGCAAATGCGCATTTCATGACGATCATTTTAGTATATATGCCAATGCGAGCCGTGGTTGCGGAGTGTTTGCCAAAAATGTTTGCTTTAACGAGTTCTACAATTAATTACAGTTAAGTAGATCGCTTCCGAAATCTTTCCGTTACACCCTGTATATATATATATATATATATATATATATATATATGGGTTATATTAATTATGTATTGGGTTCATGCCGCGTTAATATTACCACATTCATGTCAAACCCTCTAAATGTAGATCTCTGGGCAGAAAATGGTTGCCTTTAAACAGGCGTATGCATGATTAAGTGTTCCGGATTTGTGAGGAGTCTATGATTGCAAGGTATGCCTAAAATCAATTATGTCATTATTTAAGATTCATGACCTGACCCACGAAAATCTCGTCCGTTTTATGGGTCTCTGTCCCGATGAGCCGAACCTTGTGACCGTCACTGAACTCTGTACTCGGGGTAGCCTCAGGGTAAGTAGAACAAACATTGTGATATATATATATATATATATATATATATATAACTGTGCACGCATGTACTTTTGCAACAAGGGCGTTATTATTATTTGACTTCCCCTAACTAACACTATTAATTCCAGTAGTCTAGTTTGCCGTTCTTGATTAGCCTCTGTAGGGCTCTCTGTGCACTTTTGTACTCTTCCCATAGATATAAAAGATCTGGCGGTGACTTGCTTTGTAGCGCGGGGCAAATGCACAAAATCGTGCGTAAAAAATGTGCCACGCACTGCCGCCACTACCAGTACAAGTAGCATGACCTACTATAACTGCGATTTTACCACAAAGACCCTGGCCGCAGCCGGTGTTCCTTGAGGAGACTTCAGATCTAACTTTCGAGCCAGTTCGAATCTAAGAGATCAGAACTGTGGCCACGTGCATGGGACCAAGAAAAGCACTGATGCATCTTGTGCTGTACGCAAACCTCTATGGAACCATTTAAAGGTATTCAAATGGATAATACCCTAAGAAGCCGGCACGTTGGATCCTACAATCAAAACTTAGAAAACCGCCAGGAGATTCCTCGGCATACCGTTCTATATAGGTACGTATACTTTTCTGAATATCAGAGCTAGAAGTCAAGGAGGCTCTGTTGTACAACCAGCGCGATTTCCAAGCCCGACATTCCACACATTTAGCCATAAGCAACGTGCTAAACATAGATGAAGCAAAGCAAAATGCGCAGTCGAAGCCGTGTCCCCTTATTTACGACGTATCCTGGCTTTGTTCCTATTAGACCGAGCATCTATCCACGAAGACGTAGACTACGCAGTCACAGCCGGGGTCCGCCAGGAGTCCGACTAGTCTCGCGCTGACCGTTGTTGAGAGCGAACGTCCGCTCCTGATGGCGCCTGTTTGCTAGACTTTGGTGCCTCGCTGGTGTCGTTTTTTTCCAGTGTTTTCTCCGTGCGAGTGTTGACCTAGTGACTTGGTGGTGACGCGTCCATCTTTCGTGCCGTTCATAGTTGCGCACGTTGACGGGTGAATGGGTGTGCGCATTGACGAGTCGACGTGCACACGGATGTGCGCTCCAGTGCGCGGGAGCGTGCTGGCTTTAAAAAAAGGGGAAGCAGTTATTATAAACAGTCTGAAGTGTCCTTCATAGGATATACGCTAGGTAGGTCAAAACGTGCGTTGTATCTCCTCTCTACAATACCAAAAAGCTGCTGCCTAGTGTAGCCTGCCGGAGCCTCATGTGACAATGGATCAGGACGAGTACCGTGCCGTAATTAGACTTATATTGTATAGGCTTAACTGCAGCTGAAATTAAAGCCTAAATAGGTGCAGTTTACGAAAGCAATGCGCCGACGTACTATTAATAAATGAATTATCTCATTCAAAATGGATGATATGGGCACCGAATAAGGACCACGTTATAGACGACCTAAAACAGCTTTAGACGATTTCCACTGAGATTATACTTCACATTTCCGAGAAGAAAATAATCACAGAGGGCCAAGTCCGGAGAATAGGATGGAATTTTAATGAGCCATGATCGGCTAATGCTAGCCGCGACAAGAAGTGCATTGTTCTGATATCTCTCAAAGTAGCCGATTAGAATTATACCACGCCCATTAAATAAAATAAAAAAACTGCGGTATTTACCTTTCCGGCTGAAGTCGTTGCCCGTACCTTCTTTGAATGTTCTTCGCCGCGTGCACACTATTGGCGAGATGAGAGAGAGATAGGCCTCTGCTATTTCCTAATGTTCACTCATCTATCTGCGGCAACGATTTTCCGTGCCTGCTCCACGTGCTCCTCATCAGTAGCCGTTTTTGAACGTCCGGAACGTAGATCGTCCTTGGTGCTTTCTCCTTTGCTCATCTATATACATATATCAATGTTTATCAGTATCAGTTGACCTTTTTAACTGCGTTAATGTTTTTCCTCCCTCATACCCTTCTCTAGCTATTTTGTTATGTTTCTTTAAGATTCGCACAGACGACAGCGAGAGGCGGAAGAGGAACTAGAGGGGGAAGGAGACCGATCCTAAATGAAGAGAAAGAAAGCGAGTAGCGTCGTTCAGAGCATTGACATTATTCCGTTTCAATTGTAGCACAGGGTTTCTTGAGAACCGTGTGAATGACGCGAGACTTCGCGGATTATCGTAGCTTCCAAAGTGCTAGGAATTCGGTCGGCCACAGAGGGTCGTTGTTGAAGCTTTTTCTCCGTTTTCATTATTTATGTAGCGTTTCTTTGCTGCAGGTCGATTATTGAGGGAAACGAGCTTGGCTAACAATAACGCATAAAAGATTTAGCTTAAGGGAGCCTAACAATTGAAAATGGGCTACCGACTCCTGCTTATCTACATCTGAGCCTGATTAAACATGTGGGTTATGAATCTCCAAATCAACAGGCTTTGGAATCGCGACGAAATGTTCGGAGCTATACAAGATGAAAACACAATTCAAGCGCCGTGTGGAAGCTTGTCATTTTATTTTCCATCAATATCAACCGGTAAAGGCTCAGCCTGTGTTGCAGTCAATTCTATAAGATATCCATAGCTTACTTTGCACTAGAAAATGCACGAATAAAAGCATTATAACGCTGCTTTTTAACTTATACAGGATATGTTGGAGAATGATTCCATTAATATCGATTGGATCTTCCGATACTCCATCATCTCTGACCTTGTTGAGGTAAGTAACTGCATTTTCAAGTTATTATATATATATATATATATATATATATATATATATATACATACTTTTTTTAAATATATTTGATATGGTGTATACTTTCATACCAAGACAAATGTTACCTTGCATATATATATATATATATATACGGAACGAGGTAGTATAGGGATGTATAGTCTTTAGTGATAAGCGTAAAACTTTTGTTCGACATATGACAAAACAGTAAACACTTTTTAGAATCCATCAATCGATTATAAATGTAAAACCCTGCTTTCGTGAACAGAGAGAGCACCGCACCTTCGTTTTTATTTTTTCTTAATGCCACTCAAGTGCACACGGCATGCTTTGCAACCATCAGGGGTCAACCCTCATCAAAGTTGGCAGAAATCGCCTCTTGGGCCCGAGCACATCCTAAGGTCGCGCCAAAAAATTCAAACGTTCCTGGTTGTTATTATGAGTTAGCAGTACTCTGCGAGGCTCACTATTTATCCTAGCTGTGCGCTGAGGAAATGCACCTGAGTTTGAGTATCGTACGTCAAGATGATGTATGGTTATCTGAAACGTTAGATAATTTCGTTAGTTTTTTTTTCAATTCGTTAATGGTTTAAACCGAACTGTGGTTGTTGTTTCTCTCAGGGCTTATACTTTCTGCACAACTGCCCGATCGGCTTGCACGGACGCTTGAAGAGTACTAAGTGCCTCATTGATAGCCGCTTCGTCGTCAAGCTCGTCGATTTCGGACTTTCATCGTTAGCTGAACAAACTCTAGAGCCGGAAACAAAGAATCTAAGTAGGTGGTGCATAGATTCACGTCAAAGTTTGCTGTTGTTGTCGCTTTTGTTACTCACTGGCCGTAAGAAAAAACGGTTTTCCCGATTTTCAAAGTCGATATAACTAACCTTTCGCATACTAACTTAAAATGTCTCGATAAGCATGCGTGTAAAGAATGCATACTAAATGGCCCGCACTTTTGTTAGGAACGTATTTCTGGACTGCGCCCGAAATTCTGCGAACCCGGGAGCCACGCCTCAGCGGTACCAAGCAAGGCGATATCTATAGCCTTGCGATTATTCTCCAGGAAGTTATCACCCGCTGCGGACCGTTCGAGTCTATTGAGCGCCTGGGAAGGGCAAAAGCAAACCTGGAACCCGAAGGTATTCCATCTACTACGATCATGCAACGCTGAATTAATCAAATCATGAATCAACTAATCACTTAATTGATTTGTTACTAGCCTTTATCGGGTTGCTCATAACCCTAATATGCATCGAAACAGCCCACTCTCGCCCTGTTTTGAATGATCATTACACAAAATAAGCAGATAAAGCATAACAGGAAGTTGCTCAAGAACCGCAGCTTCTCGCTGAATATTCGCTGAATGTATATGTATGGTGTTACAGAAATACTTGACCGAGACAAGATGGGCGAGAGTGGGCTGTTTCGATGCATATTAGGGTTGCACATAACCCTAATATGCATCGAAACAACACACTCTCGCCCTGTTTTGATTGTTCACTACACAAAATAAGCAGATAAAGCATAACAGGAAGTTGCTCAAGAACCGCAGTTTCTCGCTGAATATTCGCTGAATGTATATGTATACTGTTACAGAAATACTTGACCGAGTCAAGATGGGCGCAATCCCGCCGTTTCGGCCGGAAGTTTCGGCGGACGAGTGTCCTCAAGAACTTCTACGCCTGATGAAAAATTGCTGGGCCGAGAACCCTAATGACCGACCATTAATTGCCGAGGTCAAAGCGCGTATCAGAAAGATTACGAAGTACGTCTAGTAATCCTAATTCATTCGTGTTTTTGGCATTAGAAGTATATATATATATATAGTAATACCCCTTTTTCAATAAAGGTGATATAATGTAATGATATATATATATATATATATATATATATATGGAAAGTGTACAAAATGCACGTATATAAACATGTAAATTAGGTAAATGTAAATTATTATAGTGCTATGGGAGAATGTGGTTATTCAAATTTTGGGCAAGATTTCCCGCACCTGGTATACTCCTACCGCCGGCAGTTTTTCTAAGTATCTTTAAGAGGTTTTAAGTACTAGGAAACAAACAGGCAGTTATTATGTTAGAAATAATATTATTTAATCTTTAAAGATAAATTCAGAGGACAACGTAGTAGTAGTAACGAGTTTTACGTTTCCCATATATTATTTTTAATAGACCCGCCCAATAGATTTAAAAAAAAATTTAATCATCCATCATTGAGCCCAAACATTTTTATAATTATAATTTTTCGTAAATTATATTAATTGAGGGTATTTTCCAGAAATACGATTGCCTGTGTCTATATATATATATAAGCGCTTTTCTTGGATGAATTCATTATGAGTGGTTAAGACGTAACCCATATATATATATATATATATATATAACATTTATCTGATTTCTTTATATAACTTCTTTTATGTTAGCACATTGGAGTGACCCATATCTTGTGTTTTTACCCATTACGTATGATTCAAGGGGAATGTCGTCAAGGAACTTTTTTGACAACCTCCTGCAACGAATGGAGCAATACGCAAATAACCTCGAATCCATCGTCGACGAAAAGACCCAGTCGTTACTCGAGGAGAAGAAACGCACAGATGACTTGCTTTATCAGCTTCTCCCGAGGTAGCTACTGCATGTATATATATATATATATATATATATATATATATATATATATATATATATATATATATATATATATATATATACATACATACAGTACGCCTAATAACCTTAAGTAATCAATTTGTGTGTGATATATTAGTTAAGGTCTTGTATGTATATATTATATATATACTTAAATTATATATATATATATATATATATATATATAAATATGGCAAATAAGCCCTCGGTTATTTTACAAGACGCGGATATATAAAAGCTGATATTTTGCAAGAAATATATTGTAAACTATTGTAACAAGTCTCCTTGCTTTGCTAAAGACAACGTGGCCGCCTTTGCCGTACCAAAAAGTTCAAATGTCACTTTCAGCAGCGTCATTTTTGCATGACCGTGCTATTATTTTTAGATATGTCGCTGACGAACTCAAAAAGGGTGCTCATGTTCAACCGGAGTCCTTTGATGAAGTGACCATTTTCTTCAGTGATATTGTGGGCTTCACGACGCTTTCGTCGGAGAGCACACCTCTTCAGGTTGTGTCTCTTCTGAACGACCTGTATACTATGTTCGACGCCGTAATTGAGCAACATGACGTCTACAAGGTTTGTTCATACAAAAATGTGTGGCGGATAATTTCTTCTTACGATACGCTTTATCGTTCACTAATGTATGTTCAGAATTGGTTATATCATACGCATGTAATTTTTCGGAGTCGAGACAGTGGTGATATCTGTTGCTTAGATACTCGTTTGTCGATCCCACGTCCTTTCAGTTTTTGGTGCTTGTGATCCGTTCAATTTGTGCCTTAAAGTTATATTAGCTTAATCTACAGTGCTTATATAAACATTACTTTAGTCTCTTGTGTTACAAATCGAGTGTCTAACTTCACCTTTGCAGTATAAATTAACCAGTACACTCTTGTGGTGTTACAGAGAGCGTGAATATCCGAAAATCGCTAAAAACGATGCGGACGCAGATCCAAAAACAACTAGTGTCCGATCCAATACAAGGAAATCATGTTGAAATGTCTAAGGTTTTCCCAAGAAAGTGAACGGTTGGAACCTAGTTCCACCGAGGTCATACTCACCAAGCGCATTTCCCCCTCAAGCTTTACACTGAGAGCCCGGCACAGAGATATGCGACTCAGGCAGACGAGTTCGGGTTAATCGGCACGACACGCTTGTCCCTAACAACACCGGAGTTTGTGTCGGTCGTTTCCTGCGAGCTCGTTGACTTGTTCCGTGCATGCGTAGCCTGCAATGCTTTCAAATGTTCTCTTACTACTACTACTACTGCTGTGCGTTCAGAAGCAGTACTTGAGTAAGCCAAACGTTGGCAAACAGACGTCGGTAAACGTGTTTTTTTCTACCAATGAAATAGTACTGTTAGCACTACTAGCATTTAAGTATTCAAGCCGCAGCCTAAAGGTGATGATTGTTAGCTTATGGAATATGCTCCAATGCAATTCCGCCCGTTTGTGAGTTCGAAGAACGCTGTAGGTAAAACATCGTTGCAAGCGAACATCGTGCACCTCGAAGGCTTAGCATGCAGCCCCATACAGCAACCTCTCCCCCAACCTCCGTCAGCTAGTTCAAGCACAGCACGGCGTCACCAGAAGGATTAAACCAGCGAGCGTGCTGGGCCAGCTGGTGACGCTGAGGTAACCGCTCTAAGAAATCGCCTACTGCACCTCTCACCGAGAGAGGTGCTGTAAGGTGAGGATGCTAATGAGAGCCAGTTAAAATAAGCGGAGATGATAACGGAAGCCGTGCACAGGGAGAGCGTGCTAAATGTATGTATATGCTGATAGTACATACGATGTGGCAAGCGAGCGTACTTTTTTTTATTAGACTTGACGTCAAGCTGAAAAACAGCGATTATCTTCGTTACAAGCAGGAGTTTTTAATACCGATGCACTTAAATATTGCCTACAGCACCATTCTTCGCATGATCATCCTAATTCCGAAGAGCCCACTGACACGCAATGCAACACTAGTGATTGCAACTCTGGAAAGGAACGACTGCAGTCTTCTCCACAGTGTTTAGAGCAATGCAGGTGTTGGAATAGCCACTTGCGGGGCAACATAGCTGAAGGGACAAAAACATAAAGACATTAAAGCATTATTGTCAGCGTCAACGAGTCCTCGGGCCTCGAATATCTCCACCGGATACAGACACTTCGGAGACGGTGTTACTAACTTTCATAGGCTGGCCTCCGTATTGAAGGTCACTCTGACGCAATGGCGTCATTTGTCTGCAAACGGTACACGCGAAATAGTATAACGCTATGTATGCTATGTCCTTAAGCAGATTGCTTTGCTTGCATCACAAGAAGTCAATATCTACAGGCAATGCTGCCCCCTAAGTTGTCGCGCCATTGCCAGTGCCATGCGAACATAAGATACATCGAGTGCAGCCGCGAAAGCATAAAGCCATCTAACCACAAGCGCGTATAGCGGGTCTAATACCTTAAAGACATGCGGCCTCCAATGATTAAAGTCCAACACAAATGTGGGCTAGCAACTGGGAAATACGGTGCGTTTGCGTCCGCCTTGCAACCGGAGCAGACACACGGGGGGGGGGGGGGGTGCACGGGTTTGCACTGTTGATTCCCACTATTGCACATTTGTATTTATTAGGGTCCGTCTAACGAGGCAACGCGAGGGCATTTCCGTAGACGTTAAATGTTGGCTGAAGGTTAGCCCACAAAAGTTTAGGGAGGAGCTATATTAGCTAATATCTAAACAGCATAGTCCAAATTGTCTTGTAAACCCTGAAGTGATAGCAGCGTCCTCACAAGGACACCTAGGGTCCTTCCGTGAGTCAGGAAGCTACAACTGCGGTACGGCGGATTGCCCTCCTGCATAAGAGAGGTCTACAAGGATCTTTGGATGTACCAAATGTCGGAGAAGAAAGAGTCTCTCAGCTGCGACTACACCACAGTACAACGCCATTGTATAATTTGTACTATGCAAATATAATTTGTATTACGTCACTGGCGCCACTGGTATCTGCAGAAGTGCGTGGCATCAAAATGTTGCAGGAATCGAGACTTCAGAATATTGCCTTAACTGAAACAAAAGCAAGTACATGACTCCGAAGCACCATAAATTGACTTTATCAGGTTTTATAACAAATCCTGATTAGTGCAGGAAGTATTCACAATTTGAGCCGTTTGGCTTAATCGGAGGCTAAAGTGATGGTGTTACGCCTTTGCCATACAGTCAGCCTACGAATGCGCACAGCATACCGGCAACATTGTCTCTGTCTGCCAGCGATGATTAAAAACTGCCGCATCATTATTTTCGCTCGAGAAGCGAGCCTATAAGCCAGTCTAGGATTAGCCTGTTAACTATAGTAGGGAAGTTTCCAAGGTTACTAAAATAGTACATACTGCAAAAGTTCATTCAGTGCAAAATAATATTGAGTACTAATTATTGAATACGCAATGATAACTGTCAATCATTATTATTATTATTATTATTCACTGCACGCCTTAAGTTAACGGTTCGGTTAGCCCTAGCCTCATTTTACAGGGAGGTGGAAAACGTCCGTCGGCATTCGGTGGCTGCAGCAATCCGCCCCTTCATGGCTAATGTTTTTTCAGGGCTATCGCCTGGCCTCGCCAGGCTGTGAAATTATCGGATTTCGGTGGCAATTTATTTGCTGCAGCAGTGGATTGCACTTCATATGAGGCGAGCTTTTTTGCTATTAAATTAAGGTGCGACGTCGTTACATCTACCTACAATGGGGCATCCATTATCGTGCAAGTAGCTTCGCTTCGGGTGGGAGGCAAAGATTTTATCGACCGGCGAGGAATTCGCGGGCTGGGGTCGCTTGTAACAGGCACCATGTGTACATAGGATGCATCGTACACGGCTACCATCACCACAATGTGCTCGGAGCTTCCATGAGGACTCTAGCGCGTGCATCTGTTGGTATTGCTCACAGCAGGTTACGGTCATTACGCTGCAGCTGACCGGCCGAGGTAAACGGCACGTTGTGCAGAAGACAACAAGCAGCCGGCCACCTGTATATATATGCCCAATCCAGTGAATTAAATGACTTCCATTATTCGTATAATAATATGAGGCGATTTTTGTGCTGTCTAATTAAGCTGCGGTGTTGTTACGTATATATTTCTACTCTTACTCCTACAACTCCTGGGATACCCATTACTATGTGCCGTACTTATGATGTGTATTGTTTGCCGTGCACTCAGGTGGAGACGATTGGAGACGCCTATTTGGTGGCATCGGGCCTGCCGGTGCCGAATGGCAACGAGCACGCGCGTGAGATTGCCCGAATGGCGCTCATGCTGCGCGAAAACCTCACCGAGTTCAAGATCCGACATCTACCCAAGCGCAAGCTGCAGCTACGGATCGGCATTCACTCGGGCCCGTGTGTGGCTGGTGTCGTCGGGCTGAAGATGCCGAAGTACTGCCTGTTCGGCGATGCCGTCAATACAGCGTCCCGTATGGAGACGACGGGCGAACGTGAGTCAACCTGCACCATGAATCCGCTAGCCTAGCGTTTTTTACCCATTCGTTTTGCCTTGTTCTTCGATATTTTTGTTAAAATGCACTCTGTTTGGGTACGTAATTATATATATATATATATATATATATATATATTTAGCTCATAACGGGGTGTAAACGATTGTCTCCCAGCAAACGTGACGACAAACTACACCAGCCCTAATTCCAGGCCTGGTGTCGACCACCTGGACAAGGTACCAAGCACCGCCATGGCGTTACCACGTTGTATATCCAATGACAGCTTTTGCCGGAAAAATTCACCAGCGCGCAGGTCCCTCGTGGCCAATCTTAGAATCTTACGACTCAGTTGGAACGGTATTGACCAATAATTAATGCGTCAGAAGACTGGTAGCGAAGTTCGCTCCAAAATTATTGGTTTTCTAGCAAAATAATGCCCGTCGGGAAATGCCCGATTTAAACCTTCATGCGGTAGCAGATTGCCCTAGATTGCTTCAAAGAGTTATTACAGGAGGCAAGTCATGGGTAATCTATTGCGAAATTTTAAGAGATTGCGCGAGAGCGTCCGATACAAGGGTTGGATACCCCATCAAGACAACGTATCGGTGCACACATCGTTACTGATTTCAGATTATTTAATAAAAAAATCCATGTCTATATTTTCGCAACCTTCTTATTTGCAGGGCCTGGCTCCGTGCGACTTTTAATTCCACGGATAAATTTTTTGAAGGGACAACATTTCGAGACTATAGAGGAAGACAGAAATATTTCGATTATATAGGGAAAGAAAGTGGCACAAGTGCATTGCTACAGGCAGGAGCTTTTTGAAGAGAACAAAAACACTTTGGACGAATAAATAAAGTTTCATTAAAAAAAAACTAATATTGTATTAGAATTCTTTGACCCACCCACCCATACATATATATGCATCTATGTCTATGGAAATGTTGCTAGTGTAACAATATACTTATTTTCAAGAATGTTCGCTTCTAAGCGTATTCTTGACAAGCTAGTAACACCATTGTGTGTTGGTGCATATTCTTGTGACGTCCGTGCGAATGTAGCCATGAAGATTCACATCAGCAAGCGGTGCAAGGAAATTCTCGATAGCTTCGGAACATTTATCTCCACCCTTCGTGGAGACGTCCAGGTTAAGGTAGGCAACGTAGACACACAACAACTAAAATGTAAGTTACACAATTGTAGCTACTAGTAGAAGAAAATGGTTTGCTCGCTTATTGCGACATGTACTAAACGATGTCACACCTTAAAATCCTAACTTCTGCAGCTTGTCGGTACGATTGTATTCAAGGCGTTGGGCGGACTATTCCGCCTAATGGACGCCATTTTCATCCCCATTCCTTCGTAGTGATTAGAGCTGCTGATTAATTTAAAAATTAATCATGCGTCACATTCATATTTCGCTGCAGGGTAAGGGAGTCATGACGACTTACTGGCTTGAATCGGAGCTCGGTAGAAAACCAAGGCGAACAACGGGCCATCCGGAAGTGGATCAGCTACTTGCAAACGCGTCCACCGAAATCGACGCGGAGCCGCCTTTGGAGCCCGAGAGCATAAACCAGATCAACAAAATTATAAACGCCTAAACGCCTTGCTATCACTGCTCGACATGCTGATATGTATTGATGAATCGAGGGTGTACACTACGCTACACAACACAACTCATGCTTCCGTTTATGTCACCTGATATAGGGCATTTTGCCTTTTTAAAGCGATTGTGGCGTATCCCATCTCGTTTTGCATGCAAGCAACAAACAAGCGCAAACAAGTGCGGCAAAGATACACACTAATACTACCAGTGTATGCTTGCGACGGCAATAAGCTAAAGTTCAGACAGTTCGATGACGGACGAAATGGAAGAGCAAACTCCAGCAATGGTTGCTGTACCTCGAGTGTGTTCGGGGCCTATGGCCCGCTTATACCATATTTACAAAGCCCTTTTGACGATTTGTAGATAAACTTACAGACAGACTTTTGCGCGACCAGCCCCCAAGATGAGAGAGCTAACTCATTAATGCTCTACCGCACTGAAATGGCCAATCGTTATGTAACGCACGTAAGAAAAACTGAAAACATAACTGCGTTTGGCTCGATTATGCCCTGACTGGTTCCACTCCATATATATATATATATATATATATATATGAGAAATCGCAGAATAACGAAGTAAACGGGGTATGTGGTTCTGCCCCGTTCTACTGTGTATAGCTTTTCTACGTACCGAAATGTTAATTGACTAGACCAACTATTAGCATACGTTGTTGGCATACATGATTGACCATTGATTATATAGACCGCTAAGTGCATCTATGTTTACTACTGCTAGATATTTTGCATTGATTACTCACCAAACATCTGATAACTATATCACACGTCTATTAGCGCTTTCACGAGTAAAGACAGATATGGAATTATTGTGGCGATTAATCAGAAGACCTATACATGTAAACGTATTTCCGTTTCTCAGCAACACAGCATCTTAAGCTTGCACGAGGAGCCGTGACTAACGAGCGTCTCATGTTCATTCAAGATAATGGCAACCATTTTCATGATCAATGGTTAATACTTGCGTAGTGGAACGATACGACTCGTAAAATTACCAGTTTTAAACTAATTCACTGCAATAAGATGTGTTAGTCGGAGATTTTCAGACATTATGCAGATAAACAAATGCAGTACATTTAAGACGTACTATTTACATATATGTCTTCTTTAATCTACATCAGTTAACTGAGTGTTCACGAGCCTGGCAGAGGTTAGTCAGTACGTTGGCCATTTTTAAATGACGTAATAGGCTGCTCGAGCAATGTTATAGCCGCGCCTGAACTTGGCAAAACGTCACTTACTGTTATCACACGAAAGCAAATAACTAATTTGACGCATATGTTAGAATCAGCTATGAAAACGACCAAACTTTCTACTGAGAAGTCAGATTTATGGCTTTCTTCTGTTCTATTTGTCTACTTTTGAAATGTAAGCACATTTATTCAGCGAGATATATAAGGCACATGCCTGCCCGTCAGCACTCTTCTCCCTGTTTAGGGCATAGCCTACCGGCCTCGAATCGCATTGTTCTTAATGCTATTAGTAACACGTTATGGTGCGAATAATATCATTTTCCAACATACAAAACATATTTAGCCGATGAAATAGTAGTATTACACAGCCTTATGCCTTTAGTCCATCAGCTTTTCACATAACCTTGACGAGACACAATGAAAGGCGTTAAGCCTTTGTGTGGGACGCGACGGTCTTTTAACGCTGGCGCCCTCTCAGTGAATGAGAGCGAGTGCAGAAACAGGAGGTCCAGGTGGCTTTAAAGCCAAGAGGGCCAAGATAAAAAACCACAAGCAACTCGGCGACAATCCCAGCCAGGAAACATAACCGTTCTCTGAAAAAGTGATTGCCAAGAGAACAGATTAACCACGAGCGACAAACTGGCATTCAGCCTTGTACTACAATGTCTCTCACTAGCAGTTCAGACAGGTAACGTCGCGTCTTTCATGGAGACGAAGAGAAACAGCCCAGAAAGGAGGCTAGAATGATGGACCTAATGCCCAGAGGGGGCCGAGAACACGTTTGTATATCACAGATGTAACCTCTGCTGCACCTAAATAAATAATGTTTACTTTTTATCATACATAATTTCTACTTGTTGTACTCTGGTAAGTGTTGGTCGATCACGAACACAAATCTTTAAAACGGTGTTGGTGGTCAGACTAATTCAGCGCAACAAATCAGACACTTTTATCGTGCTAGCTTGGTTTCCGCAGGTTGCTTTTTACAGAGCTGACTTGGACGTATCTATGGCAAAACATTATAGATGCGCTCAAATGTGTTGATTGTAATTTTGCCGCTCATCTTCGTTTAAAAGGGATTTGGCGGGGGCAGGGGGGCTATATAAGAGTCATTCGCGAGGTCATCAACATAATTCTTTTAGGAAAGTTGCTGGCTGGAATCGTAGGGACTTCATAACAGGCGTCTTTTGAGAAATACGATTTTTCTTCTAAAAGCAGAATTAGTTCGTGCGTCGTACTCCTAGCTATACAGATGGTGAAATGAATTATCGCGCCTGACATCTTATTGTCAATTACCGCTGATGTCAAAAACGACGCGTTGTGCAACTGGACTTAGGTGGTGGACACTTCGGTGTCTGCGTAACTCGCGTCAATATATATATATATATATATATATATATATCTAGATATTTTCATATATATATATATATATATATATATATATATATCTAGATATATCTAGATATTTTCATATATATATATATATATATATATATATCTAGATATTTTCATATATATATATATATATATATATATATAGATATTTTCATATATATATATATATATATATATATTGATAGATTTATTCTAGACGAAAGGCTGCTCACTGACAATTGGTTTAGACAACGTGATGATGTGCAATTATATTTATATATATATATATATATATATATATAGATTCTTCCAGAATTTACATTTTTTAGTAAATTGCAATTTCGGCTATTTAATTCGTCTCATAAACAGCCCCACCTAGAGGTAGTTGCTTGAAATAGTCGTTGCCCGCCTCGCGTATTGAACGATGAGTCGTCTGGGGGCGTTCCGTGACCTAATGTACCACTCGGCCACAGCCACCCCGATGCCAAACGTAAATAGTAGTGTCGCAAGCGCGTACGCCACAGACGGATTACCGACGGGAGGTCGCCGAGCGAGCTCAATCTGGGTATCAACCGACGCGGTCTCTTCAAGGGCACGCGCTGAAAGCCTGGCCGCTCTTGATGAGTTCCCGCCAGGTAGCAGACTACTGCCATTCATGGCTGACGCGAACGACGTCACCTCGTGCGTTCGAATGTAGCTCGCCCACGTGCCTAACGAGCCCGGTATAACCGAGATCGTCGTAGCCTGAAACGGAGCACAAAGAAAATTGCCAGATTGCTGATTTGTTTTGCTAATCGATGTTGGGTCATTTTGTGTTTGTGGTTGTGTTGTTGTTGCCTTGCCTCATTCCAAAAAGTGAAGAATCTGGTGAAGGAAAACAGTTCATTGTTCGATCACTGCGTTTTCTTTTTCGCCGGAGGTTTCCGAAATTGAGGTTGCGTTTAAGGTTACGAGAGTTTTGTGCGCTCCTCGTTGCGAGGAGAAAGTGGTGCTATTTTCTTATATAACTTCACCTATTTGAATAGCGTTGTTGTTGCCAAATTTTCTACTAAGACTGTTAAAAGTTGCTGTTATATTTATTACTGAAAATTAGTGAAAAGGTTATTATTCTCGGTTTTGTATACAAACAAGTATATATATATATATATATTTGTATATATATATATATATATATATATATATATATATATATGCAACATTGATTATACTAACGTTCATATATATTTTCAGTATTAAATATAACAGCAGCTTTTAACAGACTTACACAGGTAACTTGATACCGGCAACGATCTTCAAATCGGTGGCTCTTGTTTTATACTTCTATAGGTACATGTATGTGTAGAATGGCGGTCACGTACGTAGTATATGGCATGCAAATACACACACTCCACTTACTTGTGTATGCTTGACAGACATTTTACCGCTATTAATTGTCGCATTAAGTTTGGAAAGAGCGACAGTCAATTTGTCTCCGTCGTCGTCCTCCGACAGCAGGCCAAGAAGGGTGAACCGGACAACCGAAGATGCGTTATTCATGTTTACCTGGTTTACGTTTAACGGGAACAACAGCATTCAAAGTAGTTCACTTACTACCGATTTACCGTAGATGAACGCAAAATGTTGACGCATTATGTAAAGTAGCATTGAGTGAAAAACAATTGTGGCACAGCATTATCATACTAAGTTTGTTGCTTGTCCTGCTTCGAGCAAGCCTACTAGACATAGGGTTACAGTTGTACGTACCACATTCACGTGCTGCACCCGCAGTGATTCCTCTTTCCGCATGCCGGATGCTTTTACAATTGCATTATGGATGTTGTAAAGAAACTCTGACGATCCAAGCTCCCCGGAAATATCTTCTCTGCTTACTGCAAAAGAAGATAGTGTAGCATTTCTCATCATACGCGTAACGATAATGCGTTGTACGCTGTGAATACTGAAATATATATATATATATATATATATATATATATATATATGTATAAATAACTGATTGATGTTCTCACCCTGTTGTTGTCAACTCTCTCGACGGTAACCTAAGGTCTTTTTATTTCTCATCATGTTGGTGTTCTTACAATCATCTATTTCTGTTAATGCATTACGTAAATTATATTAATTAAAACTGCATGCAAAATGTAAAGGCCTGCCAACGCGATTACGTTAGATTTAGTCCCAGTAGCTTAGCTTTTATCCGCCTAAACGCTGGATGGCTAAAAATCCGGTCAATGAGAGTTGTTAAATATTGTTTTGTAAAAAGAAGCAGCCTTATTTGATGCGGCAGTCGTTAGTAAAACGTGGCTAAAGCATTGCGATCAGGCATCTCACTTCAGAAGTGATTTCGAACTAATTGCGTCAGGTAATGGTTTGGTTATGTTCGCGCTTTGTTTTTAGTTCAGATGGTAAAAATGTCTAGGTGATACGTTTGATTGTTAAAAAAAGGCCCCTCCGGAATGTTTTATTGAAGGGTTTATTCCAACCATATGTCTTGTAGGGACTCTCTGCTAAATACCCTAGACGATATGTTGCCAAAGTGTACCTCTAGCCCTGCCATTGTCATGGATGACGCATATGTGAACCTATGTTTGGTTCTGCAGCCATATAACAGTACATTTTTTTGCTAGAAACTTTCGTTTGAAGTGAATCGCAGCCAGACCCGCGTAGAGTACGTGCATAGACCACATTGTTGTTTTAAATTGCTCGAAGTTTACCAACATCCAGCCTGCGGTTCTCAAAACTTTGTTCAAGGTGGGTCAATTTTCTTTCTTACCGGGTTTACGGCAACTGCATCGCACACGATTATTTTTATTATATTATTATATTTTATTATAGTTATTAAGATGTACCGCAGGCATCGTAAGATGAATTCGGTAGACCCAATAGTCACTTAATTAAACAGTCGCTGCCTCAATGGAACCAGCGCTGCGAGGACAACATTATGTTGAAACCATTTTGAATTATTACGTGGCAACTCCATTCAAATCTGGAAAGTTATCAACAGACTCTGTGAAAGGCGACACGATTCAGTGGACCTACCGTACGCGAAATCAGTTGGCGATGATAAAACCTTGGAAAACTCGGTGCAAATTGGGACGAGCGTCATTCTTCTATGTTAGTTAATACTACGGTCGCTACCACGAAAAAAACAAGGATCTGGGAATTTTACTTAATGAGGTTTGGAAAAGAGATCGTAACGTATTTTCACCCTCTGCAGCCACTGTTTCCAAGGTGCTCGGTATCCTATCAGTTTTAACGCAAACTGGAGTCGAAGTGTGCGCCTGCAAAATGATTTAAGCTAGCAGCGCTATAGGTTGCAGGACCATACGTTTTATATCGCAGCTACTACTTTAAATTGTCTTGATCACTTCTTCCTGTCCCAGACGCTCGCTCCGCTTTTTTTTTTTTTATGGAGGAGGGTTAAATACTTTTACGTACTATTGCTGCGAGTAGAAAATGAGAAGATCCCACTTTCCATTCGAGCAGTGTGGGACTCGACCCCAGCGGATGGGTGTTAGCCCGCTGAGACCCATACCCACTAAACCCACCTCCCCCCTTAAGCTTCACTCTCTGATGACCCAGATCTCCATTGAACAGTACTATGGGCCATCAGGAGAAGTGGCGAGTGCCACTCGGATTATTTGGCCGGGGTCGCTCACGGGTTTCCCCAACGTTCGACGTGTCTTGTACTAACACCTGCGAAGCCGCATCATTCGGACTAACGTGATTTTCTAGTGCAGTAGACGGAAATCTTGCTCTCCTGAGCTTTCCCAGGGTTCCTTTCTCTTTCATTACCTCCGTAGCCATAGCTGCTCCTAGCTTCCACCCAGAAGTCGTACCGCATATGTAGTCTACGAACTCCTTAAGGGTTCCTCTGGGGGATCTGGAATATTTGCTCCTATTCCGTCTCCCTCATTGGTCCATTTGTTCCGGAGTTTTGCAATTGCTGTGGCTCTAGCCTGTTCCAGTGCCTGGCACTTTAGAAGAGTGTGGGTCGAGTCATCCTCCGTTCCCTCTTGGCAATAAACGCAGCTCGATGAGGGAGCTTTTCCGATTCGAAAGAGGTATGTCTAAAAGTCCCCATGTCCCGTGAGGATCTGCGTGAGATAATGGTTTAGTTCTCCCCCCGGTCGCTCAATCCATTGTTTGATGTTTGGGATGAGGGATCGAAGGGTGTGCCCCGGTGCTCCTGAAGGAATGGAGTCCCATTTGGCTTGCCATGCTTCCATTGACTTCTCTCTCTCTACTTCCTTACTGCTGCTCGAGCTGTTTTTCCAGAGTTTTCGCCTTTCCTCCACCTTTAGATCCCAGGGAAGAGCTCCGGCCAGCACGAGAGCAGAGTTTGTGCTAACGGTGCGATACGCCTGGATAATCCTGAGAGCCGCCACTCTCTGAGTGCTTCCAAGGATCCCTCTCGCTTTCTTTGTTTTCAAAGAAGCCTTGAGCCAGACTGGAGACCCGAATAGCGCTATAGATTCGGCCACTGACATCAGCAATCTACGTCTACATTCTCTTGGTCCGTGAATGTTTGGTAGAATTCTTGCAATTGCATTAGCCGCCTTGGCCGCCTTTGCCGAGGTTACCTTCAGGTGGCCGAGGCCCGTCAGGCTCTTGTCCAAGCGAATCCCCAAGTACCGCGCCTCCTTGACCTGCTTTATTTGCTGTCCTGCCAGGTATGATGGGACTTACCTTCTTCCGTCCCGTTAGCAGTATAGCCTCGCTTTTCTCCGGAGCGATTGCTAAGCCGGCTTCGTCCAGCCATCTCCTCGTAGACTCTAGTGTTTTATTAGCATTAAGTTCCAATTCTTCTGCAGTCTTTGCCTGAACGGTGATAGCCAGATCATCCGCGTACGCGATCATCTCTACTCCTTGTGGAAGGTTATCCTGGCAGAGTACGCCATCGTACGCTAGGTTCCAGAGCAGAGAACCCAGGATCGAGCCCTGTGGAACTCCTGCTGCCATTGATAATTCCACTTCACCGTTGAAAACAGTTCGGTCCTCCAGGTATCCTGAGATGACCTTGACAAGATAATGTGGGACTTTTTTCCTCACTAGCGTGTCCAGTATTCTCCTCCACGGGAGGCTATTAAAGGCGTTCCTGACATCTAGAAGTATTGCCAGAAACAGTTTTCTGGTGCATATGGTTGAACTATGTAAAATGTCAGCCTTGTCCGTAACTCGATGGACAGCAGTGAGAACTGACCGCTTTTTCCTGAATCCATATTGGGAGTCCGAAAGAAGTCCGTTTTCCTCTACAAAGGTTCTGAGCCTTTTTTTAATGATTGCCTCGTACCCTTTCGCCAGGGTATTCAGTAGGCAGACAGGCCTAAATCCTCCGTTGTCTTTGGGGATAAGGACAACCTCAGCTTGTTTCCAGTTTGCAGGTATTGTTCCCTTTCTGGTTGCTGCAGTGAACACCTGTGCAACCAGATCTGGATACTCCTTAAATAATACTTTGACTGCCAGGGACGGGATGCCGTCTGGTCCTGGGGCCTTTCCCGGCTTAAGTCTCGCCGCAGCCTTGAGTACCTCTGCTACCGTAATCGCTGGGGGCTCGTCCCCTTCTCCTGTGGGTGCCTCTGGCGTGTTATATTGCTCCCTGTCAAAGCGAGCGTGTTTTGGGAAGAGTTTGTTCAAAGCTTGAGCTTCATCCTCTAAGGTCTTGTGTGGCTTTTTTAGTTTACGCCTTGCTCTGTTGCAGTCAGACCTTTTTTGCGTAATGGTCGTGTTCCACCAGTAGTTTGGCTGTAAGTTCGCCCGCTTTGGATGTATGGGCTTTGTAGCTCGAGCACATGCCGTTATTAGAAGGTCTTGCAGCTCCTCTGGGGTTTGGGGTAGTCCAACGTCGGCAATTGCATTGCTGATTTCTGCTCTAAAGGATTTCTCATCGGATATCCTGTAGCGAGCTTTAATGCTTGCGGGTGGCCTGGGTATCCGCGCCTTTACTTTGAACTCTATGCAGTAGTGGTCGCTAAGGTTTTCTTCTTCAGTGAGGACTTTCCAACTCGTTATTTTACAAGCCAGCGTGTCATCGCAAAGCGTTAAGTCAATATGAGAGTATTGGCCTGCCCTGTGAAAAGTAGGTTCCTTGCCTTTGTTTTGTACGTATATGTCATGACTAGCTGCCCAATCGAGTAAGGTTCTTCCTCTTGTATCCGTTTTCTTTGATCCCCATGTTTCACTGGCTGCATTAAAGTCGCCCGTGAGTAGGGTTCCCAATCCTTTACTGGTCTCGCGTACTGAGTCTCCGAGTTCAGTAAAAAACCTTTCAAATTCCTCCTGTGAGCAGTTCGGGCTGATGTAGCATGAGTACAGTCTCCACTTGTTGGCTACGTCCACCCACACGTATCCTGCTCCTTTTCCGTGTTTGGTTATTGGTAGGGAGCCGGTGTTAATGATAGCAGCGCTAAGCGTTAGATCATTGTACCAACCTGCCCGTGTGCTTGCTCTACTTTTATTTGGTTCACTGATAGAAACGAGGCTTGCGTTGCGTCTAGCTGCTATTTCCTCTCCGCTGGGTTGCTTCGCGCCGACTATTGTCTGGTTTAGGTCCTATCTATCAGGACGGAGACAGGTGGTCCAAGTTAGTCGAATGGAATCCTTTTGGCAACAGGTTAACACCAGTACCCTTTAATACTCGGTTCTCGAACCTTTTATATATCTAATTCTTTTAAATTTTAGCCTATTACAAATTTAGGTGCTAAAGCTTGGTTCGACTACAGCTGTTGCTAATTTCGCAGCAATACGGACCATCTTAGTGTTGACAATACAATTCGTTTTTTAATACTCTTAGACTAGTTGTCAAAACTAATTAACAGGGCTACTGACACCTGCTACTCAAAACATGGTACAATGAACTGTCGCAGACCGCTAGGTGCTTGGCGCTTGTTCTCTCGAAAAACATAAAGTGGTATCCCATTCTAAATTATATTGATTCCAGGTGCTATGCTGTATTATCGCGCTGCGTAGAATAAAACTGATTGGGATTCCCACAGAGGGAGGGATTCAACTCTAGTGTACAAGGCCGTGTTCCTACCGGTGATATGCTATTGTATCCTTCTCTGGGATGGTGACTGCGTAATGAAATAAACACGCTGCGGGTTTCTGAGTTACCATATAGAATTTCGCGAGGTATAATATCTATCGAGACCGTTTTTCCACTAGTTTCTACACCCAGTCGAAGATCAGCTAAGCGTGCAACAACTTTCACAGTCCCCTCAGTATCCTTGAGTTTAGCCAGCGCACACTTACATACCGCCTCCTCGAAACCTGTACCTGACCAAACATATTGGATGCCTAACAACGAAGCACGTCTTCGCTTGCGAAATAAAACAATGGCTTCTAATTTCACAATCTGAATCACCTAGGTATATCCTAAATAGAGATCGAGTGCGATTTTCTGCCTCGTTGCTTGATTTTTTTTTATTTCAGCATTTTTTATTTACCGAAAACTAAAGCATTATAAAATGCAGTTCCGTGAATAAACCAACTTTAAAAGCATATATATATATATATATATATATATATATATATATGCACAGACTTAATACTGCTGTGAGCATATTCGTGGATTGCAACTTAATAAGCATGTTCATATAGGACTACGTGTTCATGATCCACTCTGTCCTTGGAACTCTTTTAGCGTTGGCTCTAAACGATCTACCCTTAAGTTGAAACATCCGCAATTGAGCAGATGCACTTTATAGGGGTGATCATACGTTAAAAACCCATGTCACTATTTTTCCGACGTTGTCATAACCAGAAGGACATTTAAAATCGTGTACAATCCTTAAGTATTTAATTTGGGTCTTATCTTGTCTATAACATATCTCTGTCGATACACGTATACAAAATGCTATTTAAAGCCCATGGACATGCCAATACATACAATTAGAGATTCATACCACCAGTGGGCTCGCCGAGCTTATATGTAAACTCATATACAGGTATCTCCTCTCAGTAAACGTATTCAGACAGCATCGCGCTAAACTGTTATTTTTGAAAAATATATATGATCATGCTGCTGAACGTGTTATCTTTGTCAAATAATTTTTGGTAGATTGCTGTGAGTAATATATTGTATATGTCTCAATCTATATATAAAAAAATTATTTTGTTAAAAAAACTTCAGATTAATGAAAAATATCTACAACAGCTCTAACTAACAATAAGGAGTGCCTATTGTAGCTCTCATCTGTTAAAACTAAGGCTTACTTCTGCAAGCGCTTGCTAAAGTGTCATCCGCTTTTCATTAGAAAATATATACACGTCAAGCATGAACATTTACACATTAAAGAAAAAGTGCTATCAACTATGACTGACCTGTCTGATACCCTCTATGGTAAACCATGAAACAATCCGCTCAGATCACGCAGCAAAACGGATTTTGTTCATTAGTAAAGACGGATACGTTTTATAAATGACTGCGTTTATATATATATATCTGGGTTTAACGACACCTGCGGAAGAAAATAATTTAGCGAGCAAGACTTTAAGGTCAACAAGCAGCAAAGGATTGAACTAAAACTCTGACGTCAAGGCAGGGTAAAACACAGTAAGGTCGTTTTGATTAGAAGCAAGCTCTGTTCCAAATACACATACTTAGGTTCCCGTGATATTAGTAATTAAGCGCGCTGATCGATAGTTTATGTGCACAGGACAATATTTTACTGCAATAAACTCTCGAGTCACGCTCTCTCTATAAAAGAGCGTAAAACTCAAACTGCCCTCCAGAATACATACAACGAATGAATATACGTGGGCAGCAATTCATTTATGAAGGTTGCGTGCACGTATCTAAATTTTGCATAATTACAATGATTGTATTAAGCCTATTGGGTTTGGCTCAATGTGATCATCGAGTACACGATAGACAAGAAGTGCACCTACCGTTTAAACTGAAGACGAGTTTTGCGTGGTCCTTTGCATTTTTGCTAAAGCATCCAGAAATATCGAAGTCATGTATCTCTGTTAAGAACTTGTCCCCCGTCGTCGTCTGGTAGAAGGAGTAGTTAGCGAAACTCACGGCGGATCCAGGACGGCCTTTGAAAATTTCCAGTGCTACAGGGTAATCGAGTTTAGTCGATTCAGGGCCCTTCAGATATTAGAAGTGACAGTTAAAGGTATGCATTGATGCATTATCATTTGCAGTCTGGGGATCGCTACACACAAGCACACAACATATTTGCATATCAAAGTGTATGCATGTAGACTTTCAGGCGGCTTGAAGTTATAGCTTTAGTACACTCAGCATTACACTCACGAGGTGAAAACACCATTCCCATAGTGTTGTGTTGGAGCTGCCAAAAGGCCAGTCGCGTCGAAGAACCGAATAAACTGTGCACGGGATTCCTCGGCGTACATCCTAAAACAAGCCAGTCATTACACAAGTAAACGGCGTAAGCGCAATGTTCACCGTACAGGCAACATTGTTTAAAAGTTATAAAGCACAACCGGCAGAAACCGCAGGTTTTCTTCGGGTACTTCAAATAGATCGAGTGCGTACTTGAACCTCAAAAGTAAACTATCAGATAGTAACGACAACAACAAAAGCATTAGCAACAAGTTCGTGCCACAAGTACATGAATGAGCAGCGAATGCATCAAGATCTAGGGAAGGGTACGGTGCCAAGATTGTCATCCGGTCAGACTAGAGCCAAAGACCGCTCTCCGGGGTTGATGCGTGGCCGAAACGGATCGAGTCTGTCAGGCTTGCGGCTAGGCGGGAACCTTTGAGGAGGAACTTGGTTTGCGCCAGGGAAATGTTGTCCCACGTCGATTTTTCTTTCATGGCGCAGTAGCAAAAGAAAGCCGCGTGGGGGCACTTATCAGGAGCACACGAGCATGCACGAGAGCCGAGGCGACATGCGACGAGGCTAGGTGCTCCCTGAGGAGTAGACACAGAGACGTTAAGGAGTTGCGCACAGTCCTCGCGACAGGCCTGATTGTCGACAAAGAACATGGTAGCGCCTTGTATTCCATCATCCCTCATACCTCGGTGAAATTATTTGGGCCTATTTGCGTTCATCTCCAGTCCGGTTGAAGCAATTGATTCCGATACTGTGACTGTAGGTTCAGAGATACGTGGCTACCACAGCCCAGCCAAACACACAGCAGTGCACTTGGATCTCCCTGTTGGCAGCCGGACGCCGACGTGATACGTCTGTCTTCACAAGAGAACAACGTTAGTCTCGCATATGACAAGTGTGCGACGTTGTAAAGCTCAGATGCGTGAAATCGCAGAATTGAAGAAGCATTGGGTCTCGGAGGTGAGTTAAATGTGTTCTTGAAGTCAACGTTGACTACAGTGCACCGGGACGACAACGGCCAACGGGAGCGCAGAAAGAGTTGCATAAGGCAGTCTGAAGAGGATAACAGCTGCAACTAGAATCTTCAGGAAGGACATTCATAAACATAAACATTAATCTAAAATTTAACCGAGGAAAACGTGCAATAGTGGTCTTCTCAAATGAAAAGTTGGGAACATCGATCCCATTTGAGGTGCAAGGACAGCTCTTATAGGTAGAGAGAAATAGATAAATACCCTCGGAAACGAGATACCAGGCTTAACGAACTATCTAAATAAGCAAAAGAGAAAACATGTCTGGAAAAAGTAAAATGTCTGAATGCAAAAAGCTAACATACTCAAACATCAACTGCACACGCAGAGCCTTTGTGGCTTTAATAGATCTAAAACTTTAAACGTTTTCTTTGCCGCTAGGCATTCGCAATAATACGCTTGCCGGCAAATTAATCTGAGGCAAGATGGGCTAGACTAGTTTTAGGGTCCAGGAGGTTCAAAGCAAAAACACTACTTTCCTAGAGTCAGGTTTATAAACGAGCTAAAAACAACCTCCTTAAAAATGTTTTTAATTCTAGGTTCATAAACGGGTATCGGCGGCCAAGGCCCACCCTAAAAACTATGGACATAGCAGGAGCAAGATCGTGGGCTTATGTGTAGATAAAGAAGTTGGTCGTTAGGAGAGAACGCGAGTTGCAGAGACGGAACTGGCTGACTTCAATGGTTGCGAGACCTGGTCCCAGCCGAGACCGAAACCACAAGAAGAAGCGCTGGGAATAGGAGTGCCTATTGTATACAACAACACCCGAAGCCCAGCTCTGCTGGCTCTATCTAGCAGGTATAATACCTATGCTAAGAAGTCACAGGCTTTATTATGAGCTGGACTTAGTGAATAAAGAAGACAATAGATAATCCTTAAATGCAATGACTGTCATTTCACAGAAGGCCAGCTGCGGACAGCCCTATGCTTTTGAAAGTGAATTTTAGCGTGCACACTCCAACCGAACCAACAGACTCTTGGAACATTGGAAGAAGGAAAATGGTTGAAAAATATTGATTGTGCTATTAGAATAAATAGATAATCATAACTATCTACGCAATTCATTTTTATCATATTGATATAAAACGATATACATGTGTCTATATATATTTATTAATGTATTACGTACTTTGTAGGGGCTTACCCTTCTTTTGAAGTGGAACTGATTTTCGACAAAACCGTAAAAGTTTTGCTTAACAATATCGGTGTTTTCGTCCAGCTCGTTGTCATTGGCGGCCAGCCGAGGGTCAAACAGGTCAACCTGCGGGTAATTATTATAAAAACATTTGTGAAATAAAATGACACATATATATATATCACGTTCACAATTGACTATGTAAAACCTACATATTTTTTCTCTCTTAAAAACATGGTTACGTTTTAATTTTATCCCTATGTTCAATTAATATTTTACCTTGCTTTGTATGTCCGAGAGTTCAATAAGATCCAGAGGAACAGAAAAGCATGCTTCGGGACCTTCATCTGGGAGGATAACAAAGGCGACCCTTTGGTAGCCAGCGACGATAATGGACACCAAGGCTGAGTCTTCCGCACGAGTGAAGTCCACGCGATAGAGAAGATTGTCGTTTGCCCATGAGAAGTAGGCCTGTTATGACATAAATCTAGCGTCCTTATTATATATATATATATATAAGATTGTCGTTTGCCCATTAGAAGTAGGCATGTTAGGACATAAATATAACGTCCTTATTATATATATATATATATATATATTCACTTGTGAATTTGTTTAAAAATGTTCCGTCATACTGAGGCAATTTTAAAAATAATGCCTGAGCTATGTCAAAAAGTGGTACAAATTGTGTATCTCATATAGACATGTTGAAAAGTCCCTTTAATGCAAAACTCATCTTTCAGACATAACGACATGCAAGGCGCTTTATAATAGCACTCGAACTGACTGTTACCGCACCCTATATATCCTATGTTTTAAGACGGGTACGATCAAAATACTAATAAAAAAAAGTTATTTATATGTATTCTAGAAAATATTTTAATAATAATATTATAATAATAAATAAATAATAAATAAAAATAATATTAAAATTTCTCGTCAATATGCTTCCGAGCTTACACATTTGCTTGCATTGTCGTACAATCCTTAAAAAAGTTTGGTGAAGTTTCCTTTGGACATCGACTTAGAGATCCACAGATGCTTAAAGGAGGGAGAAGGATATAAAAAATGACTATGTGCTTTTCCAAAACCAGCTTAAAAATGTAATTGCCATTTGTGGTTCCTTACTCAAGTCTGTATAGCAATGACATGTGACACATCTGCTTTTTCAAGCGTTTTCGAACACTGGCCTACGCTGGCGAAATTATTTGCAGCTTTCCTAGTTAGGCCTGTCCTTAATCTCATTATATGTAGGACTGACCCTGGGCCGTCGCAAATGCTACCTTGCTAAAAAACGAGTTGCTTGTTATCTTATATGGGTATACTTGCTGTACCTCAAATGAACGAGCCGGACGGCCAACCGGGTGAGCTGTAGGTATTTCTGCCTTAAAGCTCAGTGAAGTTTGTCCTTTAGCGAAAAGACTGAGCGGCCGGTCTCCCAGAGGCTTCTTATACCCTGCACAGTAGACGCCCGCAGGAATCTAAAGCACAAATACAACAGAAACTGTTTTCTGAGTTCCGACTTCCTGCTAAAAGCATTCTCGCGAAAGTGCTGACCGTGAAACATGACGTGAAAACCTATTTAAAAGAAGTCAATATTTAAACCGCGGCAAATAGCGCTTTACATATTTTTTGTAAAGTTAGACGCATAGATATATGCTAATACTATATATTATGTAATCGGTCAGATAGATCAGTGAGCTCCTAAAGTCAATCTTCCTAACTGTTGAGATGTGTCTGCTGGATTTGACACTTGACAAATATATATTCCCAATCGGGTGAAAATTAAGTAATATGTATCGTACGTCAAACAATATATATATATATATATATATATATTTTTTTTTTTTTTTGTTTCTTTTATATTTACCTCAAGTTCCTCATTGTTAACGAATAATGTAAAGCTAATCAGGTAGATTCGTAAGACACGACCATCTTTGGACATCAGTGAGAAGCTGTACGGAACTCTTCCATGATAGTTCCGCTCGTTGGGGTCATCGTTATCTGTAACGCCGTGACAAAAAAAAATACTTTTTTTGCTTCCGTTTACATCCAGAGACTTCGCTACAGCTTGAAATGGCCGGTTTTATTGATCCTTCAATCGACCTGAGGACAAATGGCTCTATTAGCTATTTGACTGCAACAACTGAAATAGACGGCCGACCTACAGTTCTTCATGAACGTAACCTTTAAGGGGCTAATTTGCTAACGATACACAATAAGTTTTATTTGTTTGTGTAACGCCGAAATTGGATCCGCTTGTCTAAGCGCCTAATGTATATCATGAATACGAAGATGCCGTAATGCATGTTGTCACCGCACTTCTAGCCTAAATAATAAAAAAAAGTCTAAAAAAAAAGTTATTTTTTTTTCATTAAATTAGAACATAATGAACCCATTGTATCTCAGGGTCGACGGACAAGCTTTATAAAACGTATCTTAGAATACGACACCAAACAAGATACCCTTGTTTAATGTTGGATAGACGACTATGTTCCTGCCTATGGAAGAAAGCTTTGGCAATATTGGCTATTGGCTAGACAAAACTTCAATGCGTAAGTAAAACGCAATGTGTAGATCTAACTGCAGCTGCAACTCTATTCACACAAGAAAAACAAAATATTTTATTGTTTTAGGCGCTCATTTAAATGTAACTAAATCTGTAAATATATTTTGTTTTAGATGTAAAACCACTTTAACCAACAATTTAATAATTATAATTGCCTATTTATACTGTGTCATCAAGTTAGGTTTTACTTTCAATAATATGAGGTGATATTTAATAGTCTATTTTCACTTCGAAGGCAGATGCCCTGTAACGTATGTAACGTATGCATACCTGTCCAAGAGATCTCGTAGTGTAGTCCTTGCGAAAGAGTCTCGTTAAAGACCAACACTGATCTTCCCCTTTCCAGGTCCTTGCGGCCTCTGGCCTGGGGTGGTGTCCTCACCAGAAGCTGAAAATCTACCTCGTTGTTGTCGATCTGCGAAAAACCCGAGTTCAATTGATGTGTATATAAGTATACAAACATGATTTTTCGATTTTATTTTTTTATTTTTATACGAATATCAAAACCATTTTTAATATTGTGAATATAATAATACTACTCTTGAAAACAGCTTCCGATGTTTTACTATGTAATACGACTGTTTCTCAAAAATCGAAAGTTACAGGTAATATGTGTATATTTTATTTCCTAATTTCAAATGTTTAGTTTTAATTTTGTTTATTTCTAATGATTACATTTAATTAGAAATATAATATAATTATCTTTGTTCTTCATTATTAGCTGCACTTTTACTTAATATCTGAAATATAAATGAGGATATAAGTATGCAGAGTGACCGGAAAAGATTTCGAGAGTGATATGAGGAAGTGTAAAACTCGTTGGAACAAATCTATTTTCCAATGGGGCACGCTCTCGGAGAAGTTTTGTTTCGGAGTGAGAGTCAAATTGTTAACATTTGTGACACTGGTGTTATTGGCTCACATAGAAGCATGAAATATGCCATTGCGAGACAACCAGTCCTCCTAGAGTGATACTAAGTCTCGTGCTCGTGAGAATGTTCTGCTTCCTCTTAAGAACATGAAGTTCTTTTATAAACGTTCACGTCTAATAATGACGTCATAAATAACCCTACCCGACCATTACTATACCACTGCAAGGCTCAAAACGAACGCATTCACAAATGCATATCACGGTTTTTCGGAGAAAGCATGTCGATATTGAGTGCATGCATAAATGACCTACTCTATCAGAAAAGTCACTCGTCATAGCTCAAGAAGCACACACAAAACTATTTATTATCTTAAGTGGCTGCACGAAGGTGCCTCCGTTAACTAATCAGCAGACTCAATGGCAAGAGCTTCAGCTATGGAAGAGCGCATCCTTCAGGCAGTAGCGGATCGTCTCTCAGCAAGCACGATAGAAGTGGCCCGGAAGGTTGGTGCAACTCACAATAGCGTCCATAGGGTATTAGGCGCCAAACAACTGTCTTCGTACCGACCGCAGCAGTTCAGGCTCTGCTGGGTGCAGACTATGAGTAAAGAGTTGTCTGCTGTTGCTGGTTCCAACGGCAAGTAGAAGCCAAATGCAAAATTCCCTATTTCTGTGCTATTTACCGATGAAGCTTGTTTCACATAAGAGGCGAATCACCTAGTATTGGGCAAGTGAGAACCCGCATACGATTCACCATTGTAGACGCCAGACGCGTTTTTCCGCAATGGCATATTTTATGCTTCTATGTCGGGCAACAACACCTGTGTCACCAATTTTAGTAATTTAATTTTCACTACGAAACAAGACTTCTGCGAGAGTGTGTCCCGTTGGAGAATGTATTTGCTTTAACCAGCTCTACAAATCCTTATATCGCTCTCGAAATCGTTTCCGGTCACTTTATATATATATATATATATATATATATATATATATATATATATACCAGCCCCTGATATAAAAGGGTGACATGCGTGTTTAGGTGTACATGCCAAGTAAACAAGATATACATAGATATAGAGAACAATATAGGAACTACGCTAATGTAGTCAAGTTTTTGTGCCGGAACAGCTTAAATGGAAGCATGATTGTGATCTAAGATATAGCGTTAGACTCAGGTGAAACCTCTTAACCTCTGCCTCTGTGTGACTTCCCTCGTGGCCAGTTCGTCGAGGTCCGTCAGAAGAACGTTATAATTGAACCCAGCTTCTTATATGGCTGGGTGGTAGAGCACTATATAGGCCATACAGTGCTCACGCTGGGCTTGCTCCAACAGAGGAGCATAGCAACCGAATAACGCTATAATTAACGTTAGGAGAGGAAGTTTTGATGTGCATAAAGGTGATATACCTCGTTGAATTATTTTTACAGTTAAATAAACAATTTAACCATATATATATATGTCTTTGAACAAAAAAAAACAATTGTGATATGGCTATTTTTTGATATTTTATAGTTAAATGATTTACACAACACCAGAAACGCGAGTTCTAACGCAATAGCATGGTTGTACTTGAGAGTGGGCGGATTTGTCGTTCTCAATGGCGAGAATTTTAGGCGAGATTTATGGCGCTACAATTGAGTACTAAAACATATCAGCTGATATCTTTTTATGCCCGGAAATATACATATAAGTATATTTCTAAACATCCTATACATAGGGTATTCAGAAACGTAGTGTAGTTATTTTAGGATGTAATTGAATTTCGATTATGGTTGTCGCCCCGCTTTCCTCCCTTCCCAACGCCTACTACTACTCATGGTGATTGCTGAAAACAAATGAGGACGCTAGGCGAGATATTAGCACGTAGAGATGATCTTTCGATTCAAAGTATTTGAACACAGGATGATAAATTCAAGGCCAGTCAATTCGTTTGTCGAACCTGACGTTGTACGTCGTCCAATGGGCGCGTCGAATTCATAGGTCGTACAGTGCAGCGACCGTCAGCAATGTGCACCGTCTGGCCGCCGGCATGATCGTAGATCGTGCGACGAATGTCTGCCCAGCCACTAACGTTGAAGCGAGACATCTGTTGAGACAATCATCACAGTTAAACGTTGTTATATATATATATAAATATTTATAAAAATAAATGTATCCGGTACTAACTACATTGTCTCGTCGTAGAAATGTATTCTGAAAAAACTCACGACTCCAAAATAAATTTTAAACACATATATATATATATATATATATATATATATATATATATATATATATATATATATATATATACTCGAAGTTTGGCTCGGAGTAGGACTCGTGAGTTTGATCAGAATATATTTCTACGACGAGATAATGTAGTTAGTACCGGATTGATCGATTTTTGAATGCATTACCATTGTACTTAATTGTTAGTACAATAGATCAGGGTGTGGAAGGTTTCGGGAAACGCATGATGCACATGCGTTACCATTAAGCTGCACGACTAGTGTGGGACTTTCAAAGCCACAAAACCCAAACTCCCCTTTACACCCCGAACTTGGCAATAATGTAACATTCCAATGTAAATGAAAAATAATTCCAGTATAAAAAAAACCATCATCACAAGTTGTTGACAAATCTTTAGAAGTGTACATTAGTTGCAATCTGTGAAAAGGTAATCTGTTCGCCATCATATACCCACAGTGTGTTGGATTTGCATGCGTCCATTTGACCACCCGCTAGGTAAACGGGCCATTGATATGCTCAATGCAATTAACATTAAGCGTTTAGCTTAATTGTTGAGGAACAAAGCAGTTCCCTTTCTGGTGAGTCCCAGGGTCTCTATTGCGATATGTATGAAAATGTGTCTCAGAGCCTGTTCAAAATATTTACTCCTTTTCGCTCTCCCTTCGTCAATAGCCCTTCTGATACCGAGCCAGGCTCGCTTGTAGAAAGGCTTGCTCTTATCCAGGTGTTCCCTTGAAAATCGATGTTTAGAACGTCGCTTAGTATATCTTCACTGGCACTGTCGAAAGACATTTCATTTTTCTGGGTTGGACGATGCGGGAGATACTTGTAGAGTGTAGCTGAATCTTGACAATCCAAGGCTGTATCTCCACACGCAGAATGCTGCTTGAAGCTGCGTTTCTGCTTATCAGTCGTAAACGGGCCCTTAGAAGAGCCTCTCTCCTTGCAATCAACACAAGTGGACTTCTGCATGGACCCTCTAATATCCAGGTTATTTGGATCTGCTCGCATTATACCTGGGAGTGTGTTCTATATAATTCGAATTGCTTCCTCTCTATATCTGGGTGAACTACGGTAGCAATGACCTCCCATTCCGATGCATTTAGTCCTAATCCCTTACTTTATTTAAGTGTGGCACTGAAATTCAGTCTTTAAATGGGCTCTGTAGCCTGAATCCTAGATCTAACATACCCACGACAAGTTGGGCCGGGTCTAGTATTATTGTCATCCTTACTGACTGTTATGATTCTCCCCACTTCAGGATGACCGCACTTGTATTGCGTTGTCAGGTCATTGCACTTTTGTAGCTGTGGCTTGGTTTCGAAAAACCAGATAGCGCAAACAGTGTCAGAAAAATAAATGAACGAAGCAAGATTAATGCATGTCGGCTGTCGATACGTTCAAGACGCGTTGCGGCACAGCCCCGAATAAGTAAACTATTTTGAAACACAGTACTTTTTCTAGCTTTCGTCCACTCGTGTCAAAACAAAGTCTAGAGGTAAAAAACAAGCGAAAACCAAATACCACTTAGCCTCAGTAAATGACATTTTTTGTTTTGGAAGCTACTACAAGAAATTCACACTGGGTGGAACAAACTAAACTACTTGCTTGCACAGCACAACAGCAACTGAACGTTCATTTGGAAAAAATGTAGTCAGTCGAAGCCAACCTTCGAGTTATTGTCGTAACCAACGTGATGGCAACATCACCTTAGCTCTAGAAAAACTCAGTAGTCATTAGTGTCTCATACAGTGCTTTCCTCTTCTTCTTTTAAAATGTGATGCTAGAAAAATATAAAATATGTTAGATGCTAGGAAAATGGATTATTGTTGGTGATCTACAAACACGGAGGATAATGCTCTTGCTTCTGTGCGACAACATCTTCATAGGGTGATATATTTAACATGTTCTATTAGTCCAGGCTTAAGATTGGGCTTTTACTCGCGTTTCGCTGAGACATGCGCCTTCAGAACTTTAGGAGCATGCGGTCTGTCATATCGGCATGTAGCATTTTTATAATACGAAATAAAAATACAATAGCGAGAGAACATGTAAAATTGAAAATGTAATCACCCAACTGAGCTTACGAACGCATAAACCTATAGGTTACAAGTGCGTATATATAAGTCTAACACACGCAAGACGTATACACGTCTGCGCACGTAAAATCTGAGCATAGGCATATAAATTATTGTATAGGTGCATACTTACCAGACAAGGGTAAATCTAATTAGCCAACTTTCTAAGTTGACTCCGAGCAAGATGGCTCAGTGGCAAAAGCCTTTGCCTTGCATTCGGGAGGCCTGGGTTCGAGACCCAGACCGGCTACTCTTAAATTGTTTTTTATAGTTCCCAATTTAGACAAGGTAAATGCCAGAGTGGATTAAAAATGAGCCATGACATGAAAAACCGTACACGAGCATTAACCTTACGCAACAACTAAAAAACATCTAATTAGAAGGGAGTACAAATAAATGTAAGGAAAAAATTCAAAAGACAATATATATAATATATATTAGGTTAACTTAATGTAACGTACAATGATCGACGATCGATTTCGTTTTACATCATAGTTGTAAACAATGTACGCGAGCGGTTCCGCTGTTGACGCTGGATCCGCAGACGCCGGCGCGGCTCGGACAGCGTGTCCAATAGCGCGCCAGCTGGCGTTCAGTGAAGGCAGGTTGGCAGATTCGCTTCGGCTTTTACCACCGGCCCCACCGGCGAGTCCGTCGGTGGGGTTTCCAACCCAGTCGCCACGTCGACCACTGGCGTCGTTAGTGTCACCATAGCCCGCAATGCTGCTGTCGCCGCCATCGATCGCCACGATACGGTCATTGCTAGCCAGAGACAACACTGAACGACGAATAGCGATGAAGCGCGAATTAATCGAACGATAAAGCATAGAAGCGAGCGATAGAAGCGAACGCATGCAAGCAAAATGTCTACGCACACAGGCTGTATCTGCACTCGTTGTGTCGGTATTTGTCATTTTGACAAACAACCAATACAGTTTACAGGGTGCACTACTACTGGATTATTTCGAGAGCGATATCATTGTAGAGCTTGTTAAGGCAATGTTTTTCATTAAAACATGGTCTCGGAGAAGTCTTGTTTTGGAGTAAGAGTAAAATTGCTACAATTTATGTTACTCTGTGTTGTTGCCCAACATATGAGCATATAGTGTGCCATTACGAGATAACTCCTATACAGAAACTAAGCACACCGTTGTGTTCGTGAGAAAATTCTGCTTCCTGAAAAACATAAAACGCCGGTCGGGAAATGCAACATGATCGTTTAGAAGAAAATGTGTTAATTTTTTTGTTGTAAATGGTTGATTGATGGTGTTGATAGAGCACAGGGTTATGATTTTGAGGTATTTGGCGTGAACGCTAATAAAATCACTTCAATTTTGCGAACTCTCTTCTGTCATGGTCTGTGCAAATTCTCTGTGCAATCGCACATTTTATGCTCCTGTGTTGGGCAACTACACCAGTGTCACAAATCGTAGTGATTTTACTGTCACTCCGAAACAAGACTTCTCAAAAACCATGTTCCGTTAGAAAAAAATAATTGCTTTAACGAGCTCTACATTACATTATCTCGCTCTCGACTGGTCGAGTAATACATCGTCGACAAAATCGAGTAATACTGGTCATGTAACACATATGTATATATATATATATATATATATATATATATATATATATATATATATATATATATATATATATTATCTTATCTCGCTCTCAAACTAGTCATGTGACATATATGTATATATGTGGGATTTAGTTAGTGAACATTGCCACTTGCCATAACCGTAACCGGCGAATCCAACGAGCAGAAAGCTGTAGTAGATGTTGAGTGAAGCCGTCATCATCATCATCATCGTTATTTTCTCTTGGCGAACAGATCTGTCGTCAGTCACTCACATGCTCATATGTTCTCACAGCATGATTTTGATTTGAGCACGATACGAAAACACCGGTACAGAAGGGAGGGGGTGGCGTGGGGTGGCTGTGGGGAAACCTAGATCCATCAGCAGACGGCGTTTTGGTTGGCGTCCGCCGTAGAACCCGTCGCAGCAACAGCTGATGGTGGTACTGTGGCAACAACCCCAGCGATGGCCTAGCTTAGGACGAGTCGAGCGACCGTTGACTAGGTACTTTTACTACTACTACTACTACTACTACGGACAAAAAACGTGCCTAAATCCATGTAGCCTACTCAAGCAAATTGATCCTTCCAGTAAGCGTGGTAGGATTGACACAGGCACACCCATTCGAGATAGGAACGCCTTGCTGTTTTCAACGCTGCCGCCTGGCGGCGTTGGCTTTGTTAGATACAGGTAGAGTGACATGACATTAATTGCTACGACAACTACCACTAATACGTATACAGCAACAACTTCATTGCGCATTACAAAGTTTTTTTGCACACGTTTGAAAGCTTTTGTTGTCGCTCGCTACAATACATCGTTCGCTATCCAAAGGGGTGGCTCATTCAAAATACGTTACTGCCACAAGCACGCTATATATAACAGGGTCATTGATTCTCCCTAAAGCAAATATGTTGTCACTATATGCGTCACATAAATTGCGGAGTTCGGCTAGAACTGCTGTCTCTCCAGCTAGTTAGATGAAAATATGGCTTGAAACTTTTATTCTCTTTTGGTTGCCCTGCCGCTGAGGGCCTAGGAAATCCAGGAATTGTTTTTGCTTCGACTGGTCCATGTATTTATTTGTTCTTGGCAGAAATAAATACTGGCAGGAGCTGGGAGACCGCCATTTAGCCAAAGGATCGTCGCTACAGTTGTAGCACCAGCAACGGTAAAACGTTTCACCTTAAATGCTTTAGCAGCAGCAGCTAGCGTGTTTGTCTGGTGTTCAGCGCAGTGGCGTGACTTCTTCGCATTGCCGGTTCGTTCACTCACCAGTTTCGACAGTTAAGCTAAAGCCACCGCTCAACGGCGAACTCTCTCCACCGCTACGGACTTTGTCGCAGGTCACCGAGTCCTATTTACACAACTACTGGTGTTTGTTTTTGGTAATCCTTACGCTGACTCAACTGCTTCCTCTCAACGAGCAAGAAAGGGCCTACAAATATGTTTCAAAGACAGGAACCATTGATCGATCGTGGAGCTCGCTAAGGCAAGCTTTCTTTCAATTGTTTTTTTTTTTATAAAATGACAGTTTGGAAATTCTTTTAAAGTCTTCGATTGCGAAATAATGATTCGTTTAATAGAGAAGCTGTACATAGTGACGTAATCGAATAAAAGGTAATATAGCCAACCTTTACGTTAAATTACTTGAAACATTTTCGTTGCGGTAATAACACACATACGTCTAGGAGCATTCACCATGGTGATAATTTAAGGCCAAATTGATGATGGTCGTTCGATTCATTATTGCAAAGATTCTGTCGCGTGCATTCAAACATGTTAGGCGCCCCCGAACGGTTCTAACAGCCGCGCATATTCCGACGAACATCTTATAGATTACATCTTTTTTGTGAGTAACATGAAAATGCGGTCTGCGCAGCGGACACCGCTAAAGAAAACTCGTCTGCAAGTGTGGGGCGGTAGTGCGGGGCTCCAATCCACTAAAACACAGTCATCTCCTCATCGTTTTAACCTACCGGGAATTGCATGTGCAAGTACTTTATAGATTACATCTTGGACACACCCGAAATAAAGAAGTTGACCGACTTGATGAGCCGGTCAAGCAATGGATTTGCTTGGGCTCAATCAATTCTCAATTCTCGAACGCAACGTTTTGGTAAGCCCGCGCAGCGGCACTCTACTACGCTAAACCCACGTTCACTAGTCAACACTTTGAGAATATGAGATAACAGTTCTCAAAAGGTCTTTCTTAGAAATGTGTGACATAGTTATGAATTTCATCCTTCTAATTTTTTTACAAATGATTCTAGATATGCGGGTCTACCTAACCTTGCCGGGCTGACGCTCAGCCAACATTTAACGTCCCTGGGACTGCTTTCGCAATGCTTCGTGAGACCCGCACCATAAATACAAATGTGCAGCGGTGAGGCTCGAACCCGAGGCGCACGTAAATGCACCACGCCACCGGGCTCGACATACGGGTCCGCCAATGATAATTTTTTGTCATAGGCATGTCAAACGGTCGCTTCTGTAAACGAGGCATCATCGGGAATCAGAATAAAGGCGGGACCCTTCAACTAGGTGTTTGTCGTTCTGCAAAAACCAGAAGCTGTAACTAATCAACATGTTGTTATTTATGATTATGCCGCAAAGCCTAAACTCGTTGAAACCGGTAAAGATGTAAACCTTAATCAAACACCAATACCCAACCATTGCCCACACTACCGTAATACTTGTGGAAGGACGATTGATTTATATGTGCACTTATGTGCTACTTTTCTCTAATTCTTTCATGCATAAAGACTGATCCAATATTTAATATAGCGCACGACAGCTAATGCCAATCTCTTCCACTATTTCGCGCACCTTTAATCGGCAGTAAGTCATCATGAGTTTATGGATATCTAGCACAGTTTTTTCGTCCAAAACGTGATACGTCCTCGGTTATCATACTATCCTTTTAAATGAAGCAACACATTTGATAACTTTGGTACTGTTCGTTGGTGCAAAGGTTCTGTAAAGTGCTGTTAATTTGGAATTAATTTCCGTTACAGTTAAACAAAAAAACGTATGATACCTAGCGCAGTATTAACTTTGCTTTGTTTGTCACTGGAAAGCCAGACCTGTTACAGTTATACATAGGATACTTACGCTTGCTACTTTCGAAGAATGTTTCTCTCCAGCGCTGTGGTCGGAATGAGCTTTTTAAAATTATAGACAGAACTTTGTGATCCTATTTAGTATATTGAAATGATCACTAATTATGTGCATATGAAACCGGATTTTTTAGCAAAAACAAATGTCTACCATTATATAATAAGCGAAGATATTTTATTTAAGGTAACGGCCCTCGCTAGCTATACACTGCGCACATCTTTCGGGCAACTTGTGAATTCCTTGCTAGAAAAAGTCCGTATCTTTAGAGGCAACCCAATCAACTTATTTAGAACGTTTTCGTACAAAGAAAATGTCTGCCTAACCAGAGCGTTACCTACCGATGCGAAGAGGTCGTATTTGGATGGAATTAAATCTAGCGAATTAAAGTGTTTCCCATTCAAAATGCTTTATATGTTTTTTTTTATACCGACTCCGCGTTGTGCGATGACGCGCTGTCATGAAGCAAAATCAATGTGTTTGTTGTGTTATCTTTTGTATTCTGGTCGTTTTTCGCACAAGGGTTGGTTCAAATCGAATATTTGTTGACTGCAGCATTAACGGTTTCACCAAATTTTTGCAGTTCTCAAGAGACAACACATGTCTGATCCTACCAAGCACCGAACTTCGGTGTTCGCAGTCGATGACGCCCCAGAATCTAACAGTATCTCACACTCGATGATGCTGCTGCCCCAGGATATAACCACGACGTTTAGTGCTTGGGATTATCGAGGAAGATCCACTTTATCTCTGGGCATGATCCGATACAATATTGACGTCTGTTTGAACCTGGGGCAGCAGAATCGCACAAGTGGTTTGTCGGTTCATGTGGGACCCACTTTGAGAACATCGGGATCTTCTTCATGGCCTTCAAGCGTCTGCAAACGGTTGCTTGGCACATGTTTAGTTGAGCAGGGAGTTATTTTTGCGTTTGTATGTTATCTACGTACAACAAAGCTTGCAAGTCGGTGTCTTCAAACTTCTTTGGTGTTTATTTACGTGCTTCGTCCTTTAATTCGAAATTGCCACTGTTGAACTCTTTATATCACTCAAAACACTGCGATCTGCTCGCCGCAAGCTTCGACAAGCATTTCATATGCTTCGATCGCAGATGTTTTCAGATGATAACAGAAAATGAGAACGCCTCATTTGACTCATTTGGCCTTTGGAGACGAAATATACAAATTAATAAAATTTACATTTATAAAAACTCGATCGGTATTTTGAAAAGATCTATCGAGTTTTTTCTTTCTCTATGTACAAAAGCTTTTTTTTTAGGCTAGGCAAAAAACATTTTCGGATTTATTTTTAATTCTCTCTCTCTCTTTTTAAATGTAGCTTTTGTTTTCTCTGTAAATTTAAAAATATATAAATTTAGGTATTGCAATAATATAACAAAATTCGCGCGTGTGTGCACAGTTATAAAATATGCAATATATTTTTAAGACTGTGTGCAGGCACGTTATTTATAGTGCGGTCAACTGTTAAGTTTACTTTCAAATATCGCTGAATCTGTCCAGGTTTTGATCATCATCTGAATGAGTAAATTATATGTATATATATATATATATATATATATATATATATATATATAGAGAGAGAGAGAGAGAGAGAGAAATTTGTCAAGACACGTCTATTTATGTTCGTGCGAATAAAATAGTCAGAGCTAGGAGGCTAGTAGTTAGCCAAGTAAAACACAACAGGTTTCCTAATTAAATTTTATTGTATGCAAAAAAAATAAGTGTTGTCAGCAAAGTCTACCGGTTTCGATAAGTTACAAGATAAGTCCTAATATTATTTTATTTTTATTTATTTATAAATGTCTTTATTGCATTTTTTCGCTGATCCAGTCAATGAAGTAAGGAACTTCAGTATAAACACCGGGCTTTCCTTTCCTTGCGCACCCCATTCCCCAGGATACGACGCCGACTTGTTCGAAAACCCCCTCCTCCTCGTTCTTGGCGACGGCAGGACCGCCCGAATCACCCTGGAAGATACACATGCTTTAGAGTACCCCCTACACCAACGGGCATGTTTTAAAATGAATACTATATATGCACACATTTCCCTTTAACCCTAAAATTGAATATTCAATAATTCATATATATATAAAGTCTTGTAAGATCGTCGAAGTAAGTTAATGTTTGAATATTGAAATATCTTTTTCATTCTAAAGCGAACGAGCTAGTATACGCCTCGCAAATAAACGCCATATATTTTTAAGACTCTTCGTAAAATCTGTCTGGCCTGAAGTACGGAGAAAGCGAAAGAAAGAAAAGAAACGTAGTGCGCTCAGATTGAATGTTATACATTGTATGTACTGCCGACGTATGTACTGGCGACGGCAAAAACGGTAGCTAAGTTCGAAACGTCAGCATGCTCAGCTTTACCTGGCAGGAGTCTCTTTTACCCTCCTCGAATCCGGCGCACATCATCGACTCCTGAATGCGATCACTGGAGGCCCGCGTGAAGGCGGTTTCTTCCGCAGGGTCTTCCGACTTCGTGATGCTCCAGAAACTTGGTTGCATCCACGAAGGAATGAGGTTGCCGGTCAGTGAGGCTATTACCTCCCAGAAACCGATAATCGGCTCAAACGGCCCGAGGGCTCCGCCTGGGCCCCGACTGGAGTACATCTTGTTGCAGGCCTTATCAGAGATCACAGGCACGTCAACCGCCATCAGGCCCTTGGAACTCTGACCGCCCTCACGGGTTGTGCCCCAGCCCGATACAGTGATTATGCTGTCTGGCGTCATGAGAGCAGGAGCCGGTTTGGGCAGGCATACCGGTTCCACGGCCTCGGTAAGGTTTAATGGAGTCTCTAGCCGGATAACGGCGATGTCGTTCATCAGTGGCATTGGTCGGTTGTATTTCTCATGAACGATAAAGTCTGATACCTGTTTTCGCAAACCAAATAATGTTTCATTGCTAGTTGCCATCATACTCACGTAATACAACTAACTGCCAAGAGTGTTGGTACGCATTGCTTTGTGCTCTAGCTTATAGACCACATCCTTCTCCAACTATTCTTCGATCTAAATCTCGGTAAAATCTAACTGTATTCAGCTTCTCGGAAAGTTAATCGAATAATTGAAAAATAGTACATTCTTAATTTTCATTCTAAAACGTTCTGAACACCTTACTATATATGCGACGGCTAGTGCGTGGTGAGTAAATCCCGTGGATAGTAAGGCGCAATGAAGCAAATATAGAGTGTCTGCATGTGGCATGTTTCAAAAGTTTTCGCATTCAGCTCTGCGCTATCCACTTCGCAAACAGAACGGGATACGGCTACCGAATCCAAGCGTTACCCAACGGAAAAACGCGCAACGATTGTAAACATTTATCATGAAAAGGAAAACTCTGTACGGACAAGCTGGCTAGCTCTTCCTGCAATTTACGGTTGACACAACCGGTCTTGTCAAAGCACCATTCGTGAACTTTTACAAAAGTTCCACACAGGTCAGCTTGCGTACGTCATGCGCCAATCCATGCGCGAAGGGGCCATTTTATCGTCGCTGTAGCGCACAGGGTGAAACAATCTCTGAAAACGTCGATTCGGCGACGTGCTCAACAACTGGGTCTTTGCCGTACCTCAGCCTGGTGTATTTTGAGGCCGGATCACAGCATGATCCTTAATTGCCATTCGCCAAATTTAGACGGAATCGACGCAAGTGTGTGTCCGTAATTAACGTAATTAGCCTGATTTATGTGAAAAGGTGCTCACAAATTATTGGGTGACCCGCTGTATATACAACTTGTAAAATCTAAGCAGGCAAACAATCGAAGTGTGAGGTCGAACACACCTCAGATATTAAAATGCATTTGAAACGGAATTATATCTGTACGAAACCTAAACCTAAGCTTTTACTATCTATTGCACATATAGTCTTTGTTGCTGTGCAACTCTAAAAATGTGTCCTACCATTGATGGCGACAAAGATTCATTCGTACTATTGCACTGCATGGCTGAGCTAAGTAAGTGGCGGTTCAGACCTACCGAAGACACCTGTACGTCTCCATCTCGCATGTCGTTCTGTTCGAAAAGGCCCGCCACGACCCGGTATGTCGACGTGCTGCTGTAACAGTGGGCGGCGGTTAGAACGCGAGTCGGCGACAGCACCGAACCCCCGCAGACGTGAAACCACCTGCCGCTACTGCGGCCTTCCATCTGCAGCGACACCTGCCACGGAAACTCGTGCTTCTGCGCGGGTCGCCCGCCCACGATACGGATCGTTGTGTTAGTCGCATGCGATCGTCCACACGCCCTTTGTTGCTGACCGGCACACATCGCTGCAGTGGCCCCCCAGATCGGAGGCACGGGATTTAGGACAAAAAAAACCCAGAAGAAGATACAACCAGTGAGTAACCCACGAGACAAGGCTACTGTGCTCTGAGTGCCCTCAAATCTAGAAGAAGAAACGCGCGCTTGATTCCGCAAACGGTCAAATTCGATTTTGAAGTGGAGCACGAACATTCTTCGTTTCTACAGTCGGTCACGCTCTGACAAGGGGCTCTATAGTCGTACAGTGTCCCAAATAAGACATTTACGGCATACGACTAATAGAGCATGCATCCAGGGAGACCATTAGTACAGAGGCAATAAGTCTTTGCTGCTCATTTATCTTTTAACGCAGCCTTCTTACGCGAAGTTTATGATTGTATAAAAAGCAAATACGACTTATCTTCAACCAATATATATATATATATATATATATATATATATATATATATCGTGTTCGTGATAAACGTCTGCTTCTTCTGAAGAACATATAAGACCGCTCAGAAGATGGAACATGATCGCTTAGAAGATAATTCGCCAAAAATGAAGTAGTGTGTTAGCTTTCACGCCAAATACCTCAAAATCATTACTAATAAAGAACTTCATTTTTGGCAAATTCTCTTCTAAGCGACCATGTCGCGTCTTCTGACCAGCCTTGTATATTCTTAAGATGAAGCAGAATTGTATCACGAACACGAAGGTGTGCTTAGTACTCTGTATAGGAAGACTGGTTGTCTCGCAACAACACATTTTGTGCTCCTATGTCGGCCAAAAACACCAGTGTTACAAATTGTAGTAAGTTCACTCTCACTCCAATACAAGACTTCTCAGAGACCATGTTCCATTGGGAAAAAACATTTGCTTTAACGAGCTCTACAATTCTGTATATCGCTCTTCAAATCTTTCCGTCACACCCTGTATATATGGACTTTCTTGGGGATTTATACCAATAGGATCGAACTCATGGTCGGCACCGTCCGGGCGATTTGGCCTACCTGTGCACTTGTTTTTCATAGAAAACTAGACTCTCAAATGATTTTCACCTGACCTTCCGAGCGCTTGTTTTGCGCAGCCAGATGGCTGCGGTTTGTCAAGATAAATATACTTTCATAAGCCTTTGTACATGCATTAAAACACATTTAAAACATCAATCCTTACTAGGAATATATTTCAAACTTATTTATGGTGTCAGCACTAGTTCACGCAAGCGAAGATATAGTATAATGTTTACATGTGTATTTAGGTATACATGCCAAGCGAACAATAAATCAATCAATCAATAATAATAAATAAGTATAATAATAAATAATAAAATAAGATATAGAATAATAATAAATACACAAATGTATCAGAACACTGAGTGCACTGATGAGGGTGCTTACCTTTCTGCAGACTATGATGAGACACGAACTCAGATTGATTTGAAAATGCGTGCCTCGAAATAAGTGGCATCTCGGAAGCGATACCAGTTATTTCGCTAGAAGTTATTAAACGCGCATTCTGCTAATAATCTGAGTTGAGCCAGCATTAGTATTACTTTATATATATATATATATATATATATATATATATATAACAAGGAACATAACGAGCAGCAAGACAACAGGGATTCATGGTACGTACCGCCAGCGGCGATGGCGAAAAACGCCATCACATCTGAATGATGCAACATGCCGGAGGCAGAGGATCCGTTCAGTCGCAACTTAACACAGACACCGATTGGATTCGACAGAGGAAGCAACCTTTTAAAGACGCAGCGTTCATGCGGGCTGGCTAATAGAGTTGTCGTTGACTCTTGGTCTCCGACTGTGGATGTCTACAACATGTCAGCTCATCGGTTCAACAAGACAGCACTCGCTCTACTTGGAGCAACGTGGTTTGCGCATGCAGATATGCTGGGTGCCTGCGTGTGAATAGCATGACAAACCGATTGGAATCACGAACTTAAGTACTTGAAACAGAGAGCGCGAGAGGATAAGATGGCCTTATCCTCTGCGTTGTGGAGCGAGGGTAACAGCTGTATGAATAGAGTTCGTCGTCGGTAAGTAGTCGTCGTAGCAGTAACAGTAATTTGAGTCACATCGCCAGTTTACGCAACAATATGAGCCATTGACAAAAGTCCGCTCCTGTGCTTCAACGCATGTTCGTTGCTCGATCAGCGATGATCAGCACAAACTCACTTGTTCAGTCGCAATTACTGTCAACCTGCTAATCAATAGGCGCTTTCGAGTCAATTTTGTTATTCATATAGTGTACTTTAGTATGAGAGAGCAGAGCTCAACCGACTCTGGTGTCAGACGTGAAGGACATCTATCTATTCTATCATGTCGCAATGCATACCCAATTTAGAGCCATATTTCTTAAGTTGCATGTTTAAGCTATACATATATATATATATATATATATATATATATATATATATCTTGGGCTTTGATCGATTTTTATGGTTTTTAATTTAAGCAGAGTGAAAGTCGGAGTAAACCGAGCAAGATGGCTTAGTGGCAAAGTTTTGCCTTGCATTCGGGAGGACTGGGTTCGAGACCCAGACCGGCCACTCTTAAATTGGTTTGCATGGTTTCCAACACCAGATGACACCAGAAATTACAGCACTAGCCAAATTAATACAACTTAGCTAGATGAAGTGCTAGACTATGTATGTTCTCGTACGCTGTGCCATTATCTTTGGGGCAACATAAAACGTGGCCCTGACTTACGCATGCAAAGACACCGAAATACTGTATGAACCGTATTTGTTAAATCTCTGACGGAGCTAAACAAAACGTTTCAATCTTATTAGGGACTCAGCACCTGATTGTTTACTAGGCTAATTATCGTCATAAGGCTGACACCGTTCGTGCTCTATTAGCAAACTTTCCCCACAATATTACTTTCTGCTGTAGTCCGCCATTAAGGTGCTTTCTCTCGTTTGTTTCAGTGCGTAGTGTGTTCGGGCACACCTAATCCGAGGTCTGAGGTTCAAAACGAGCAGTTTCTTGATGCTGCATTCAATTAAATGTTTTTAGATTTCAATCGCAGTTACTGTGGCGTTTTGCATTTCTGCATCAGCCGTGAGATTAATTTAAATTTTTGCTGGCGGCAATTGGGATGCTTTGGCTGCAGTCGTTAGCGTGTCGCTACTCTAACTGCTAAAGTGAAACCACACCTGTATTATTATGGCCCATCACCAAACAAACAATCTACTTTCGTAATGATTTTTCATCCTTCGTAAGCGCTTTCCTTTTTTCCTCTGGTCCCCTACTGGTTGGCTTGTTGAGCTGACACACTGTAACGATCGCTGACCCAACGTTGTTTCACCACCATCAGCGGCTTGTTGCCAATTGCTTCAGTTTATTTGCTCCCACGCCCCACCTAAACACACACGTTTGACATTTTTGTACACTTTCTTCCCTCGCTTTTCTTGTCTTCTCGTGTAACATTTTCTCTGTTTCTTTCACTATTCGTCGAGCCGTTCGTTAATCGTTCTCGTTATACTTGGCTATGTTTCTCTGGTTGTGTAAGTGTGTAGATGAATGTGTTTGCGCTTCGGCCGTTTCTTTTTTCTTTTAGCAGACCCCACAATTGAAGTCAGTGGTTATCGCACTACACATAGCACGACGTGAGCTACTAACTTCGACTGCTACACTTCTTACTATATCCACTGAGCCGCAATGCCATGCATTGCCGTATGAACTTCGCTGCCCGTACAAGAACAGAGCGAAGCACAGTGTACGCCCATAAGTGAGGTATCATCATCATCATCATCATTACCATCATTTTCTCGTTTTCTTCTTCTTTTTCTTTTATTTTCTTGGACACTGCACAACAACAGCGGCAACGGCAGCAGCAGCAACAACAACAACAACAACCGGCCGGTTGCGGACAACCACCGTTGCGATTACAACAATTGCTCTGCTACGCTTTCTATAATTGTCTGTTCATTGCTTAAACTGGGAGAACACCAGTAGCGTGGATGTGTGTGTGTGCGTACGTTACCCCCCGCGTACCCCACCATCTGCACCCCCTCCCCCGTGTAGTGGTGGTAGCCGCATTAGGACTGGTGCTGCCGCTGCTGCTGCTGCTTCTGCTGCGGCGGCAGCGATGCGATATGATACGATATGCTGCTTTTCGTCGTTGTCGTCGTCGTGGTCCGTTGCTGGTAACTGGGGCTGGTGGTGCAACACCTTGTCGCGCTTCGATCGAATCGATATACAAGCACACGCACATTGAAATACTCACATTCACACACTACAAACTCGCGTACCGTCTCGGGGAAAACGCCGGAATCAGCGGCAATGCCAGCAGCAGCAGCAGTAATTGCGCTGGGACAATGCGTTTGGCATGCGACAACCGTTCTAAACAGGTAGAACAGTCAGTGTTTGTGCGATCAGCGATGGTGACGTCGCCGACAACGACGCGAAACACAACGACGACGACGTCGAGGCAGACACAGCAGGCCAAAGCAGACACTGTGCGGCGGGGGTGGTGGTTGACATGGCGGGGGTTGTACTGGAGTGCTACTCGCGTATGACACCCCCTTACTCCTCCCCCTTCGGCTACCCACAGTTGCGGGCACAGCGCCACGCGGGTGACGTCGAACGGGGCTGTACGAATGGAAGAAGGGAAAATCAATCGTACGTGCGTGTGACTTCATCACCAACGCGACACCAACGCGAGCAAAGCAGGCGCGAGGACGCCCACGGCAGAACTATGGCCTGGGTGTGGGCTAGTGGACGTGCGCCATATTATAATGATGTCCCGCACACACATATATATATATATATATATATATATACAGGGCGCGAGGCACGTCGTTGCATCTTTTCGTTCAGCCCCAGCTAAAGGCATAGCCGAACTAGTGAGCAGCAACAACAATAGCTCCGCGGACACCTATGTCACAGTCGGTACGGTTCAAATAGTGATGCGGTCAAACATGCAGACGACATATTGGCTTTCGTTGACTCGCCTCGACATATAGATCTTCGGCAGGATCCTCTTTCCCGCGAACCGCCCCGAGGGAGCTTCACTACGCGGTCAGCAATCATCATGTTGATGATAACGACTGCTGGGGCGCTTCATGTGTTTGTTTGCTATTGCTGTTAATGTTGTTGCTGTTGTTAATATTGTTGTTGTTGTTGTTGCTGTTGTTAATATTGTTGTTGTTGTTGCTTTGGTTTTTCGTCACCAACGTCATTGCCATCAATACTGAATCATTGTTAATGTTAGTGTGAGTTTCGTTGTCTTCGTTGTTGTTGTTGATTTTATTGCTGTTGTTGTTGGTGGCCTGTACTATGTTATTACATTGTTCGTATTGTTACTGGTCCAGCTGCTGTCACTTTACTGGCAGTTATTAATGTTGTTCTAGATACTGTTGCGGTGATGTAACTGATATATTATTCTCGACGCTACTATCAGCATTACAGTTCCAGTACGACGTAATTGGTCCGGTCATCCCCAAATGTGTCCATCATGCAGCAATGAATGACTTCGTGCTAGGTATGCGTGCTATGTATAACAACTAACAATTAACGTAATATGCATGATCATGGACAGATATGTATATTTATAGAGTCAGCGAATTTAGACTGTCCCGCGCAAAACGGTGATCGTTGAGAGGAAACCAATGAAGACCTGAATGTAAATTGCAGTTGCGTCAGTGCACTGTCTAGTACAAAAATACATATGTTGTATGGTTTCTTTACAAACACGAATTGCCAAGGTGTTTTGGCGCCAAGTCACTATTACTTGGTGCAGCCGACAGGATCGATGACGGCAGGCACATAGACAGCATCACAACTAAACAACGGCGATGCGTGGAGGTCGACGGGAAGCTAACGGAAAGCGAATCACGTGGAGGAAATAATACTGGAACTAATGCAACAAAAACCATCTTTATTCGTGTTGAGTCGGACTGGATCGGGGCTTTTGATACACACAAGCGTTCGGATGTAATCGTCGGTCGCGATAGTCAATCAGAACTCGAGGATTAGGTAAACATCGGTACGTTTGCGCAGACTATATACTGTATCGTTACGGGGCCACTAAGGAAACAATGTTGAGCCGCTAGGGAAAGGTAGCTTGACAAATAATGTTGGGAGGGCAAGTTAGAAAGGGCGGAAGTTTAAAATGATCATTCAATATCTTGTGTATGGTAGCGACAGTAGGACAGAATTTCCGTCTCTTGTAATTGCTTAGACTTAGAAGAAGACACGTTGGGCTAGTATAGCGTCCAGTGGCATTTCAGCGTATTTAGAAAGCAATAGGACCTAGAAGGGTGGTTGTGCACCTAAACCATCATTCTGTCGTGTACCTAGACGATATTGAATATACGGCGCGACTAGAGGGAAGCGAGGACTGGAACAAATTCGAAAGCCGGGAATGATGATACCTCACAATAAAATGTGACCAGCATTACAATCGTACATTTAATTGCATGCAAAATAAGGGCAAAATACGTGCCTGCCGGAATTATCTAGAAGCGATTAGAGACAAATCAAGACGTTGGGTGTGGACTCGACACAGCGAGCCACAAACAAGCGCATTGATTATATATACGACTCCGTCAAATCAACTGGAATGGCTGCATACGCATAGGAGATATACATCGGCGCAACAGCGATACCGTTTGAGCGAAAAAAGACACTCGCATGCGTTATGCTGTAGTGAAATGGTGTTTGTGTCTTCGGGATAAGTTGAAATTATAAACTACAACCATTAGCTGGTAAGATTGCTGAGAGTCAAACACCAAAAAATTTGAATTGTGATCTCGAATGCCAGGCAGGGAAACAGAACAACGTGCCGGATGTATGTCAAGGTTGCTTTTGTGGAGCAACGAGAAACAGGAATAGGTAGCAGCAGGAATGGACGACACGTAACAGCTTGACGCGTTTCAAAACGAACACACATCAGGTAATCATACACATCAATCACTAGCTTGAACCGAATTTTTTAGATGATTTTCTGAAATGGCCGGCAGGCCTCTAAGAAGTCTGCTATATTTACAAGACATGTATGTATTTCTGTGAGCACACAAGACGTTAGAATCTTCGAGAGCTTTGTAAACTGAAAAAAGCATCTTATTTGATGCTTGCTATAAATTTTTTTCGAAATGGACAGCAAACTTTTTGAGTTGCGGGCGGCAATTTTATATGCGTTTAAAGGCTTAACTGCTACCCACGGGAAGATCCTGGTATGTTCTAGGCCAACCTCTCTAGAATACGCAAAAAGGGCTAATTCACACGCGCAATAATTTGCTCTATATTTGGTAGATTAGGCATGACATTGTTCACTACGAGTTTCTCGCTAGTGGCCCAACGAAACACTCGAGTGTTTACTGGAATGGAAGCATGCTAAGAAATTCACCTAAGAACACGCTTGCCCGTCAAATGGATGGTCAGCGTGGCACCGATTTTTGGTCGCCGTCCGAAAAAAGAGCCAACGTTTCGTGAATAGAAAAAAGAGCGTCGTCTTTCACAGAAAAACAGACGCAAGGCGGCATGTAAGTTCACCCAGCCTCCGCAACATAGCAAATATTGATTTGGAAATTTTGCCACATCCACCGTACCCACCGGACATCGCGTCGGCGGACTACCATCTATTCAGGTGTCTGCAGAACAATCTACCTGAGGGTTGTAGCTAACAATGGTGTTTTTTAATGAATAAAATCTGCTACTTCGTACACTTTTGGTAAATTGAAATTAAATTTCGCAAATTCCAGTCACTTCCTGTCCATTGATTGTATTGCTATTGTATTGCATTCTTCGGTATCAAACGTGTGTGTTTGGTAAAATTGATGGCGGAAAAGTCAGACGCAGTTACGCTTTAGCAGAGGAGGGTCATACGCGGCCAGGGATCATGATCTGTCAGTATATGGACAACCACTTAAATTAGTTAGCCACTTCTCGTATCACACTAACCCCCGGGCTCTCTTTTAGCAGACATATCGAGGAGATACAAGCAAAAGCTACGTCTGCAATGTTTTTGTTAGGCAATATGCACGATGTGGACGTAAAAACAGCTATAAATTGCTTTAAAATCAAAGTACTCCCTGTAGCAACATACTGCCTTTCCACATTTGCACCATACCTGACACTCAGACATTTAAAAAGTCTAGACAAGCTAAAGGCCAGATATGTTAAGCGTGTTTTGCGGCTTCCAAAGTGCGCGTCGGCAACACTTGAGAGAACACTTATTGAAGACCTAGCACTTAGTAACACACCATTTACAACGCATTTTCTAGACTCATATCGAGCCTACAGAGAAAACAGAAATTTAAAATTTGTAGCTGAGAATTATACTGATGGCCGGCCTTTCTTCACGTAGATGGAAAGGAGCCATGCAAAGGAACCGCTCGCTAATCTGCCGAATAACCTGGCACGGGTACCACCATTACATATGCATGAAGCCAAACTGTTTAAATATTGAAGAATGTCTTTGTAGCTTTTGTGGAGAGTTTGATATTGGACGCTATCATATCCTTGTGTGCCCAGAGATTTGCGGAACGTCATTGTCATCCAAAGGTGAATTTATATTGTAAGACCAAAAGGTCACATTGTGACACCTTGTGAAAATTGAATTAACTGTCTACCAGTTTTGTGGTGAAATAAATGCTGAATTGAATTGGTAAAATTGGTGGCGCAATTGGTGCAGGGTGTAAACATTGCAGAATTGCAGGGTGTAGACACTGCTTTACAAAACATGCAGACTATATATGTATAAGTCTTGAAAAATATTGCTTCCAAGGGTATGTGTCGCTCAGGGATCAAACCAGCAACTCCGACTGTTGCAGTTGCCGGTCATCTTCTCTATAACATCTTCTCTACTCGATGCATATATATATATATTTTCTTTTTTCTTTGATCAGTAATTTATTTTTCGTATGTTACATTCAATATATATATATATATATATATATACATATATCTGTGAGACGAATCCCAACATTTTTGCCTCATCACTATCTTGCGTGGGTGGTTTCGGGAATGTGGCGCATCGGAATGGTTTCCCACTGTCCGCTAACTTAAAGCCCATTAGCGTGTGTGAGCGTGTGTACGAGGTATGCCTTTACGTCGCATAGCTTGTTGTGCACTCATCAGAGGAGTTCTAAACTAGGGGAAAAACGGTGACGACTCTACTAAGCAGGCTTACTAATACATCTTTCAAATACCTACATGCACTCAGGAGCATTGCTTTATCATACCCATAGAAATACGCTAGAATTCGGCATATTTATTATATATTTTTCTTTTAAAAAAACGTTGGGGTATCTCTGTATTATCACTCACTAGTAACGCGCGTCTGGATAACAATGTATGTAATCGCTGTCATAATCAGCACCGATTATTCGCTGGTTGTTGCTGTTGATTATGATGGCGCCATTGTCTACAGAACTTTCCACACACTCGGTAATCGATGTTCTGTTAGTTAGCTGTCGCAGTTAGCAGTGATCGTAGTAGTAGTAGTAATAGCAACAAAATACCGGGAGCAGAGGAAGTACTAAAAATCATGAAGCGAAATGCTCCTGTTACATTAAAAACACCGACATCAACAACAACAACAACAACAACAATAAGGTTGCATACATTGTCGCTAATCGCGCGGTTGGCTAGTGTAGGTGAGTAATCAAAGACTGCAGTCTATGTTTGGCGAACAGTTTTTCAAGCTAGCCATTCCAGTGGCATCTAATGGAATAGCTAATGCCTATAGCGAGGAAAACAACATCGGGAACTGCAGCAGCAGCAACACCAATAATAACAAAAGCAATAACAACAACAACAACAATAACAACAACAACATCAACCACGTTGGTTGCAACCCCAGCTACATCAATCGCGTTGACTACAGCAACAAGAACAGCACCGTCGCATCAACAACAACAACAACGAATCAAGACGGGCTGAAATTCGCCCACAGCAACGCCGTTACTAACACGAGTAAGCGGCCACATCTAGCGATTCAACCTCTTAGCCAGAGCGCCGGGTCGCAATAACTGACAGACGAATGCAGTAACAATAGCAACAGCAGCATATCTAACAACAGCAACAACAACAACAGCAATAACAAATACAGTAAAAGTAACAACAGTGAAATTAACAACAACAGCAACAACAACAACATCCGCAGCCATTACCACCACAGTGTATACAGCTCTACAGGACAGTACCTACAATTCAATAGACGAGCCTGCCCGGTGGGCAAGTGTTTGTTGTTGTTGCTGGTGTCGCCGTTGTTTGTTGTTATTGTTGTTGTTGTTGTTGTTGTTGTTGTTGTTGTTGTTGTTGTTGTTGTTGCTGCTGCTGTTGTTTTTATTGTTATTGTTGTTGTTGCTGTTGTTTTTGTTGTTATTGTTGTTGTTGTTTGTTGTTTGTTTGCTGTTGTTGTTGCTGTTGTCGCCGTTGTTGTTGCTGTTGCCTTTGTTATCGCAGTTGTTGTACTGCAAGCAGAAGCTGCTGCTGCTGCTACCATCACACAGGTAGCACACTCACACACACAGCCATACCCACACGCGAGCGCATACAAACACATAAACAACAAGATAGCACCATCAACATCGCAACAAGTAAGCACGTGAGCGATCAATCCATATCCATCGATGACGACTACCGGCTAATGGCTGACTGGGTAGCTAACTGACCGTCGTGCTCAATGAAGCCTCTGGTGGTGTTGCTTTGATTACTACACCCACCAACCACAACGACTGCTGCTGCTGCTGCCGCTTCTGCCAGTACTACTACTACTACTACTACTACAAATACTTCTACTGCTACGAGTAATACAAGTAGTTAGCTCGAATAATAATAATAATTGACTTTGCCTGCTCCGCCTGCATCGACGTTACTGCACGCCGAGACGTTGTCGCCCATCCCCGGCCGGGGAGTGTCCTGCGTGATTCCCGCTGCGCTGCGGCTTCTGCGGGGTCTGTGCATCAAACTTACGGTTTTGTTCGGCGGCTTCGGGGGCGTCGGCAGCGGCGGCAGCCGTAGGGGGTTTGGGAGGGGGTGCGGTGGGGTGGGGTGGGGTGATGGAGAATGGGGCTCTGCCGTGGCCGCCGCCGCTGCTGTTGGTGCTGTTTCATCGCTACAGCAGGTTCAACCGTGTCAAGCTGGTGCAGTGCTGGTCGCTAACGCGACTTATTCCACGTTCCCCATCGGCGTGTCGCCGGCTGTTTTTGTCGCCGGTCGCTGGTGTATGGTATGTCTAGCCCAACTAAAGCTAGACCTGCTAAAAATAGCTCTGGCCGAACCAAAAGAAAGCGCGAGAAAGAGAGAGAGAGAGAAATGGCCAGTGTTGGCAGCGCTACAGGCAAAAGAAGAATTGATGACCGTCTGCGACATCCCGCCCTGCTGCACCTGCGCGACCACGGTAGAACGAAGAATAATAATAACAATATTAATAATAATAATAATAATAATAATAATAATAATAGTAGTAGTAATAATAATAATTCTTATTATGGAATCAGTAATAGTAATGGTGTTTGGTCAAACTCCCCTACAGGTTAGCCCGGCGGTGAGCGATGTGTATTAGAGTGGCGGTAGCGGCCGTGGGGTTAGCAGCAGCGTACGGGATTTGTGTCTGGCTCCCCCCGGGACGATTATATAACAGGTTCGGTCAGCAAACGACGTTTCAAGGTCATCCGTCTGCCGCTTCTGGAAAAATGTTAAAATTGGTCACTACTCACCCAACGTTCGGGGTTTCCTTGCCGCCGCTTATTCCCTAGCCGCTCGTTAAACTGTGCCAACAAAATTCTCATACACATATATATATATATATATATATAGTGACTAATGGTCAAAAGTGCAATGTGCGGCAGATAGTGTGGATGCTTGATGTTGTTCCCGGCTCAGTTCGCTCAGTTCAGTTTCATGACAAAACGACTTATCAAAAGGCGTTCTTGGCTGAATGAAATGAACTCGCACGCATCTGGATTTTTTTTCTTGGGATTTGTTTATTGTCAGGTATGTTCTTAAAAGTTCAAAATAAACGTTTTCTTTCACGTATCAATAACGCTAAGAATGTTTAGTATATGGAAGTCTCGGAGATGCACGCGTCAACGACCACAAGCAGCGACTCGTGTGTGCATAATCATGCGTAAAGGCACGTATCCTTGGGTTCACAGAGATAAGAAGAAGGTTGTAAGAACCTCTTCTGCCTTTTGACCAGAATCGTTTTCTGCTACAGCTTTTGTGGAACAAAATATTGTGAAACAGCCGACATTTATAGAAAAAACAAACCAAAACTATGGTAATGAAATGAGTTTGCGCGGACAGTTCAGTTTGTTTGCGGAAAGATTTTTAATCCTATTGAATATTTGACAACGATGAGTGTAATGACCACTTTTAGATCTTGGGAAGCTCCAGAGTGGTTGATTGCCATTAGGTTTGGTCTTGACGTAGAGCATAGAACATCCTTATCCGGCACTGAAGGCCGGCCGAACTTCTCGTTCTTCGCCCAAATTTAGAGATGTTTATCCTTTTTAGACATAACGACGATGTTCCTATGAAATTCACCTTTTTGGGCATCTTTTCGAAACTCAAAACAAACAACTTCATAATCGGCAATTTTTCTGGCTAATAAAGTGGTGTCCTAAAGCTTGTCATTAAGGCAGCACGCTTTCAAATTTCTAATTTGGCCTACTCGGCCTCCGTTCTCTCGTTCTTGAGAAGAAAAATAAGCAGGAATGGTAATGATCGACACCGGCGCGTATGGTAGAATTGCTCCTACAGCATGCGGATCGGAATCAAGTTTGAACAATGGCAGAGGTGAGTCGACGCGTCAGGAACAAGAAAAAAAAACGTTTAACGTGTCGTTTTACACACTTTAGACAACGGGCTGCAACACAATTTATACCGTTTGCCTCACAAAACGACAATGACTTTTGATCGGTGGCAGTGGCGTGGGCGGTTAACGTTTCAGCGTCTGATAAATCTCTGACAAGGTTCGAAATAATATCCAGCCCTTTTTGCAGAGGGTAGGAGGGTGTGTGTGCCGACGACAGAAAAGTTTCTTGAAACATTTGGTCGATTCCCTATTTCTCACGATAGACTCCTACATGCAAACGTCTGCATATAAGTTCACGTACACATACGACGTAATCGGGCATTTAAAAAAAGTCAGTGTACAAACTACACATGAACAGTTTTTGTCTTTTGGAGACAGATGCTTGTTATCGTAGCACAAGTTGAGGGATGGAAGAAACGTTACATAATCAAAACCACCTGGTAAAAATTCCGCCCACGCTGTACTTGCTCAACATATGCAAGCGCTTAGTGCGCGCGGTAGACTCAAAGTCAGACGTATAGTAAACGTGGACGCTATCAAGTAGTTTTTCATCGTCTGTTTTCTCGATTGGCCTGCAAAATATGAACGACAAAGATCCACGAAAGGCCAGGCAAGGTTTCACAATCTAAAGTTGCGCCGCAGTTCTAATGCTGCGATTGGCATATTGGGCACCGTGGCGGCGTGGTTTAGGGGACTAGTGCGCTAGTCATGGTTGTCATCTACCGGTCCCCAGTTCGATCCCTGTTGTTGATCGAATTTTCTTTGAGCGATGCTCATTGAGAATAGATGATTAACCATACCGCTGAGTGTTAGCGGCCATGCTGCCACAAGGACTGTTAGCGAAACCCTAGATACTTTAACATGTCCGGCCTTCGGTGCATTGAAGATATACCTCAGGTTAAGTTCCAAGCCTGTAGAGGACGGAAGATAGTCTAGAATTAAAAACAACCTCCTTTAAAAAATGTTTTTAATTCTATATTGGGCATGGAACGGGTAGGTGTCCCCAAAATCACTATAAAAAATATCCGTTCATTTCGCCGTGTCAGTAGGAACTGTTTTTTAAATATTTATTTGCCGTTAAGCATTTATGTACAGATACGGAATTAAAACATTAAGTAATGCAGTTCTCTGCAACAATTCACATTTAATATATGTAACCATATATGTAAACATCGTGCCGATTTCCATGTTAGTTCTATTTACCACTTTTATCTCACAAATTTTGAAAGCAATGTACACTTTGTTTAACATTACGCTGAGCAGCATAAGAAAAAACTGCATGCACCAAATTTAAATCACCACTATATTTAGTGCATGCTAAGAACTCCAGAGGTTCCCGCTGGTACAGGTTTGTGAGGAAGAAGCGTAGAAGATATGTGACTTTTTGCACCTTTACAGAATGCTTCATTACGTGTAAGACGACCTGTAGATGTATTTGCACTACGTGATTGCATGAATAAGTAAAATAATATTTTCTCTATAATGAGAGGAGGGGATCTACTTCTTCTCAATAGATAAATCGAGTGATTCTAGGTTCTCTAGATTGACAAATCTCTCTCAAGTCTGTGCGGCAACCTGCTGAGTTAACACCCTACAAAGGGGTAACCTTACGTTTAGTAGTGTTTTGCTCACATTATTTCCTGGACCAAAAATATTTTTTTAATAGTGACAGTATGCCGGAAGATGATGAACACGAACATGAAAGCTGTTCGAGAGTGTTATCGGAGACACCATTTATCGAAACGCTGATTCGCAAAACCGGATTTGTAAAGAACAGTTTGCCTACCGACCCGGAAGGTCCACTGTTCTACATCTATTGATGTGTGAGCAAGACTTCGGAGAAATGATGAATCGAGGAGACTCCTTCGACGTGCTGTATTCTGACTTTAAGTCAGCTTTCGAATCCACCACCCACACTAAACTGTTGGACTGTTTATCCCAACACGGCGTAGGACCAAAAATTCTACGTTGGATAAAAAGCTTTCTGACTGATAGAAGCTTTTTTTTGTAAAGGTGCTGCTCTCGACTCCCGCTAAGGTCACCTCAGGCTGTCCGCAAGGAACAGTTCTTGGCTGCTTATGCTACGTTTTGTATACAAACTCAATTTTATCCATAATACCCGATGAGGTATCGACGAAAGCATATGCTGATGACGTAAAAATATATGCACGCGCCAATTCTACATCAGACTGTGAACGCATGCAGATATGCATAGACAATTTTTATGAATGGACGCAGAAATTGAAACTGTCGATCCCGAAGTGTAAAGTAATGCACTTTGGAAGAAGAAATCATCACTTTGTATATAAAATCAACAATGCTCCACTCGAAAATGTAACTGCTATGAGGGACATAGGTATAATTATGACACCTGACATGAAATTTTCAGAGCAGTGTCGACAAATCGCGCTTAAGGCGATGAAAAGATCCAACTGGATCCTCAGATCCTTCATTGTTAAAAAATCCAGAACTGTATACAAAATTATTTGTACTTATGTAAAACCAATCCTGACGTATGCCTCTCAAGTGTGGTACCCCATGAACGAAAAAGATAGACGACTACTGAGAGGTGTGATCAAGAAATTCACACGCCGAGTTTCTTACCGCTGTGACGTCCCACCGACGCAAACCGTTATTAAAGATATCATAGACACTTTTAATGAATTAGACTTTAAATTTGCCAACTATGTTTTCTCCAATGAGGAGTTTTGCAGCTTCTTTTTTAATCGCATACCAACGACAACAAGATCTCAAGCGAGATACGAGCCCAAATGCATAGCTCAAAAAGAGATCGTTATGTCGCTGTTCCCCTGGAAGGTTACCAGGACATACAACTGACGCACACCCGAGAGGGAACTGGTCATTTAATGCTAAAACAAATTCTTATCATGTATGTAAATAAAGCGCGTATTCTAACACTCCTGCACAGCGTAATTCCAGAAATTTGTCCTGCCAACACAGTGACTCTGCAAAACCACGCCGTAACTTGAGTACGTTAGGCGAATACTTTTAGGAAGGGCAATACCGTAGCCAACAATCCGGAAACAGGCCGCAAACTAGCGCGACGAACTCACTGCCAATGTGGCAACGCGAGCCAAAGAAGATCGACGCAATTTATTAATTCAAAGCTCACACTGTAGCTTATTCTGTGTAGAAATTCCTTACGAGCGAGCCATTATTAATGTAATTAATGGTAGTCTTTGTTAAGACAAATGTCTCCACTGATTTCCAAGGCACCGGTAAAAACACACATTAACATGACTCTGACTAAACATGCAGTACCTTTACCAGCAGCGACGAACGAGACTTCAAATGCGTACGACTTAACAGAACACTAATCTGCGCCTCGCAACCGGAGGAGAAACATAGGTGCGCGGGTTTGAGCCCCACCGTCGCAAATTTGTATTTATAAGGGCCCGTCTATGACGAAATGCGAAAAGCAGTCCTGTGGACGTTAAATCTTAGCTGAGGGTCAGCCCGACCATAGGTTCTCGAAACGAGGAGGACTTGCACTTCTTTTTCGCTCTGTTACTAACCACGAGGTACTCACGGAGCAGATTTTTTGGTATGTTCGAGATGGTGCAGGACCTTATGGAAGTTTGGGATTTAGGATCCAAGCTTAAAGTGCAACCTTACGTTGCTGCACTGTATTACTTTCTGGAAGTTGTCGGATAGAACAGTACGCAGCCCGAAGCTTATGAGTCATTTGATCCTTAACTCACTCTATATGATATATCACTCAACTTTAATAATATATTATTATATATACACTAAATAACGATGAGGAAAATACAAAAAACCCAGGTCATCACGTATTACGGTTTCATCAAACGTCGCGGGCTTGCTTTGCGTAGATTTCATCAAAATATATGCCAGAGAAGTGAATTTTATGAAGCCAGTGGGAGTAATCTTCTTTGCGCGTATCTGTGTACCTGCAACACTGTCGACGTGTCGCGCTATTGCACGTCTTAACGCCACTTTTTCAAACCAAACTATGGTCAGATATACAGATAAAGCATTCTGTATATTCTTAATTTAGCAAAAGCGAAATCTGAAATATATCCGCATGGTGGTTTAATTTCTGATTTACTAATTTGTTTGAACCATATATTCAAAAAGGAAAACATAATTGTGTCTTCGATAATTATTCTCGCCCCTACGACTGCAATATAAATAAGCTATTCGAATAGAAATTTTCGGATTATTGAACGGGCAGTATAAATGAGCCTGGTTTTCGATTAGTTTGGTTGCCCACTATGCGACTACTGTGCTTTAGTACGTCTCTCAACTGAGTTTTAAATATGGTCTGAGTTTGAACTACGCGGGACACTTTGTATCAGGGTCAATTGATTAGCAATTTGAAAAAATTTCTAATCGCCATTGTAGCCTATAGACCTTCGGTATTTCTACACGACCAAAGTTCTCAATTGTTGAGGGCCCGTTTGTTGCCACAGTCCCGAAAAAAAAACTGCTTTACGCCAAGCTTAACGTTCCCGCCGGCGGAAAAGGGGGTACTTTGCCCCGGGCTATCACCCGGTTAGCCAAGGGTCCACCCTCTGGTCAGGCTTTCTTTTCTTGTTGTTCTTTTCTTGCTCGTCTCTTTCTGCGGCGCTGGACGTCAGCAGCAGCTGCAGAACCCGCGCCAGTACCCCCAGTGCCAGCCGGTGACAGTGACAAGCCCTGTTGGTTACGTCGAACGCAACGCTTGCCCGCGCGACCCTCTCCCCCCAGGGCCCGGCTAGTTCTATATATACAGATAAATAGGCACAATACACGACATCTACATAGGTGCGGGAAAAGTCAAACACTGTCTCAAGCTGGCCAGCGTCGTCAGCGTCTGCGTTATCAGTCAGTACACACTGATTAGCCGTAGTTAGCTATCAGTAACCTCGTGATACGTCGGAGTTCCACCCCGCTCCCCCTGCTGGTCAGCGTGCAGGCATTGCGATACGCGGCAGTAGAAAAAGGCCACAAAACCACGCCACTCTGCGTGGACAACTTCTGGCACGTGCGCCGCTTCGAACGGGGCCAATCATCAATTCATCGAGCTGTCACAACACATCTACTACTCGTTCGCCAAGCGGCCGTCCATTCATTCACTCAATCAATCAATCATTCAATCAGTCGAGATGTTCCGACTGACAACGTCGCATGCAGTTCGCCGTTTGGCGTCCATATCCGGGCTACTGCTGCTTCTTGTGCTCGTCATCGGCATGCAGCAACCGCAGACCGCCGAAGCCAAGGGCCTGCTCAAGCTGGCTGCGGCGGCAGCCATTATTCGGGGCGGCCCGATTATTCCCGTGCCCATCCGCTACCCGGTGCACGTGCCGAAGCCACACGTCAAATACGTGCATCCGCCGCCTCCGGTCGTCAAGCACGTCGAGCCGGTCGTCTTCGAGCACGGCTACCATCACCACCACCATGGTCTGGGCGGCGGCTATGACGCGGGCTGGTGGTGAGCGCGCCGCCCGCGTCACTTGCGGGTGTCGAAGCGTTCGACACGTCTTTATGAGGGCGCAACGTCCACACGTCGCCGAATCCGAAGCTGTTAGAGTCGGCAAATTGTCGCCGTAGACAAAGTAGAGGCTGTCACGTACTTGATGTAGTGTATGGTGCTTTGAATACGCATCGTAGAAGCTGTGCTTCGAATATGCATCGTAGTAGGTGTGCTTCGAATATGCATCGTAGTAGGTGTGCTTCGAATATGCATCGTAGTAAATGTGCTTCGAATATTCATCGCGGTACCTGTACTTCGAAAAGTAGCTGTTCTTCGAATAGTATCATTGTAGTGGTAGGCTGTTGTGCAGGTAGTAAGTAATCATTGTCTACCGTTCTTTCCCGTGAGAGCTTATGCTCATTGCGTTGTCGTACAGTTGTTCATGTACTGCCTGCTGCTGTCGAACGACGGTCGTCAATACGTAGAGCCGCCAAGAAGCGGCTTGTTTTGTGTTCCTTAGCGTTCAGCTTCGTCAATGATGAATCAGCTGCTGTTGTATTCCGATTCATCTGTCAATGGCCGGTGGGCATTAGGTAGTTCGCGTATGCGCGTGTCTGAGAGCGTGTGAGTGTGTGTAAACGCATGTGTATGTAAACTGTACATATTGTGTGTGTGTGTGTGTTTTGTATTTAACGTATGCTTGTATGCATTCAGTGCCGAACGTGTGTAATGTTATATATATATGCTTTAGAAATAAATAATAATACTTAGATGTGACTATGTTTTTAATTACAATGCATTATATATATATATATATATATATATATATATATATATAAACAGCCAATACACACTTATTTAGGTACGCCTAAAAAAACCACGCTTCGGTTGTTTTATTTTGCGGAAAGGCGCAGAGTTCTGTTTTGAGGTTTACCCGCTCCACGACAACGGACCAAGGTATCTTTCTTCAGAATAATGCCCGCATACTTTCTCGTGCTTAAGGTCATACAATTTTATATCTGGAGTGTTTTAGAGTATAAGGTGTGCTGTAAAAAATGCACCAGTTCTAAATGTCTTAGGTCAGCCATTTAGAGCGAATAGGAGACATTTCCGGAAACAGTGAATTCAACAAATCGTCTTAAGCGAGAGGTTAGTTTACAAGTTGCGCAACAATCTAATTGCGAATCGATGACATACGATATTGCTTTGAAAAGTGGCTGGAGATATGCTGTAAAATGCCAATAATAATATGAATTAATAGACATATTCGGTGTTTTATGAGGTGACACTTTGGCTGCCTAGATATATATATATATATATATATATATATATATATATATATATATATAAATCAATTTGTGCAATTAGCTAATTCAGCGGTAATATTATCAATGCACGTCTCGGTCAGTCCGTTAGGCAATCTGTATAACTCAAGGCGACTCGTAAATAACATTTTTGCGAGATGGTATTGCTGGAGTGCTTAACAGAAGTGCTAGTTGACTTGGTTAATTTACGACTCTCTCCCCTACTATGTACCGCAATTTCCTGGATGTAAACAGATAACTTTCTTCAGTATCTCGAATGCTGCCCATGACTTAAAACTTAACTTCCCGGTCTGCTCGACTGAATCGCATGCCATCCTGCAATTGCTCAGTGGTGTGCTAAAAATTACATACTTATCTTCCAAGCCAAATACAGCCAAACCGTACACTTTAAGTACATGGTGCGCCACTAACCTTGATTTTAAAGTTAACGATAATATCTAAACAACTCTTACTCGACACATGACTTGGGAATTCACGTAATCTAACCCAATCAACGAGGTTTCGTCCCAATTAGCTAACACCATTGCTTTCAAGGTGCTCCCAGGGCATACTCTATGCTCACCGTTGCCTCAAAACTCAAACAAAGCAACAATATTGTTGCTTTGTTTGAGCATTGATTGCACTTTGTCAATCAAAAAGTGTATGAAACTTACGCACAAAACTTATTATCGGATTGTTTGCTTGGCAAATGGCCAAATAATAATTCTAATCGCTGGAGCCGCCGCCTTGACCCTTGGTAAGTACTACGGCAGTGTTAGATACAGAGAGGATCCCCTTTGATATTACACAAGCCCTATTACTGCCTCCTGAATTATGATATTATTACCTATATGACAACCATTGTACAAATAAAATAAAGAAACAGTCTATTTTCCATACGCATTTTTTCATTATACAATATATATTTAAACCAAACAAAGAAGATTGTAAGTTGAAAATCTCATGGCGAAAACTCTTATTGATCTAATTTCGAAATAATAAGAGAAATTATACCTTTAAATATACAATTGTTGGAAATGATAAATGGCGTTTGGGTGCCCAGGTTATGGTTATCCCCGCTGTAAGTAGGTTCTGAAAAATCGTCCTTTTAGAATTAATATCGCTCTTAACCAGCATTGTTTATCATAGCCTCTACATACAATCTTAGACGTGCAAAAAACACCTTGAACGTGGAAATTATCTTTATATATATATATATATATATATATATATATATATATATATATATATATATATATATTTATCTTCATTTGCAAATACTTTGAAATCTATTCTCTAAAGACCGGAACTGTGGCGATAGCATATTAAGGCTGTCAATCTACATACAAATAGTTACTTAAAACACAGTAATGTTGAGTATTAAAATTTTGTTTATTTTCATCAAAAACATGATCGGTGGTTGTGGTGGTGGTGGCGGTGGTGTGTTGCAATAATGACATAATAATAAGAATAAGAATAATAATAATAATATTATCATCATCTCGATCGTCGGCACCGGTCTTCGTTCAGCGGTTGTTCACCTTGGAGTAAAATTATTCACAGTTGTTGGTAGTAGCATTAGCAGTAGCGGTAATAGTTGTAGTGTGTGGTAGTACATGCTCGCATAAATGCAATGCGAATCGGAACAAATCGATCGTGAGGTGGCAGATTTTGTGGCCATTTGTGCCGAAAGTGGACGTGGCCGGCGAAGCGGCCGCCGGTGCCGGTGGGGTGCGGCCCGATCCGAAACGGACCAGCTTCGCTTTGTGAGGTTGTCAGTCCAAACGCGTATGGGGGGGCATATGTGGGCAGAGAGAGACAGAACCATATCGTCGACTTCATTCGAAGACTTCAACTTCCATTCCTAGGATCAGCTGGGGGTGACACCTCGTTGTAGACTCGAGATCATCAGCTTCACGTTGCCTCGTTGTTGTTGTTGTTGTCGTTGCTACGGCCCCATCTCTCGTCTCTCTCTGCAACAATGGTCCAGATGTCGGCGCCCTGAACGCCCTCATTTGTGGCATATCGCCGGCCACGTCACAGGCTACAGACTCCAACGCAATCGGTGTGACGTATTGTGGTATGCGCATGCTTGTTCTACAGAGTGTTTGCGCTGTGTAACTACAGTAGTAATAATAATAATAGTAATAATGGTCATCCTTACCTCTCATTATGAATGATGGCCTCATCATGGACCATCATTTTATTACTGCATTTTCACCAACGTTGGTCTGTTTGATATGTCATAACTTAGGAGAAACTCTGGCTGTGGTGATGTGACATTGATTTATGTTATCCCGTTATGCGATCATATTTTGTACGCCTTTGCTTCTTCTTACTGTTCTTCTTCTTCTTCTCATTGATGTGATTATGCCGATTTCGCTATCTTTCTATTTTTGGTTATTTCCGGCTGCATGCACGGCTCAATCAGTCGAGCCTCAAGGTCTTGATTTTGATGCTATTTTCATCTTGATGCACATCATGTCTATCTGTCTATATACTGGTGATATCAGTATCAGCTTTAATCGTCGTCAGCATAATTGATAGTATCATTTGTTTAAGTAGATCTTTATCATGAAGCTCATATTGACAACGTCAATCAAGCGAGTTTTTGTTGCTCTTGGAGTTACTGTCTCTAGCAGGCACCGACGAGGAGACTCGATTCGAACTCCATAATTCGGCGGCCCTGTGTAATGGGTCCATTTAGTTGTGTGTGTGAGAGAGAGATATGGTAACAAAACCAGAGGCCCACGGACCGCGCAACCCAGCTGAACACTGAAGTGCCGCAACGGTTGGGCCCCGTACAAGGTTCGTATGTACAAGCTATTGCACGCTTCCAGCCGAATGAGTTAAGCCGCACTGCTCAATCTCCGATTCGTTACGTGATACAGCTACACGTATTTTAAGGTCCCGGTGAAGGTCGGGACATGTACGCACGCTGCGGCTTATTCATAGGCCTTGGTCACCTGGAGATATTCCCTATGTACAAAGCAAAGTCGCGAAACAAACTGGATTATTCTTCTTCATTCTTCGCCGACTTTCATCCATCCCCGCATTTAAATTGCGCTGTCTCTATTCCGATCGTCGGTTTTTTCTCTCGACTCTTATTCTATTTTGACTAGTGCATCGTTTGTGCCGGTTGTACTAAGCATGCGGGCAGGCGGCCTCGTCTGGCTCTGTTGTCCATCGCGATCCTTATCATAGTTAGTTTGCTATGCTACACCAATGAGATCCGCGCATATTTGTTTTCCCTGAGGACAGCATCATCCGCTTGTTTTGCTTCAATAGGAGGATGCGGCCCTAATGATTCGGCCGTCGGTTCAGTCTGCCGATCTGGTCTCGCATACATACTTAGTATAATTACTTGTCTTACTAGCAGAGGCTATTTACACGCTATGTATAGGAGAAGAATGCTCGATCACCGAATAATGCCCGCTTCTTTTGATGTCTGTTCTCTTTTATTCTTCACGCTACTTTCTGTGAAACGTTTCGGCACCTCGGCTAGTCTAGCGGAAAATCCTCGCCAGAAGACGATGCTAAGGTTCCGGTTTCGAGAACAAAAACTACACCCCTTTCTGTCTATAGGGCCACAGCATTGGTAGGGATAAATCCTCTGAGTTCAGCTACGCCCAGCCAATAGCGTCAAGGTACTGACGATGCTGTCTCAAGTTTAGCTGGGTAAAGCAACCCACGACATTAGACAAAAGCCACTACTAGTATGTTTAGGTATGTACACGTGTCTCGATGTAGCTGGGTGCTTAGAATCGCATCTACCCCCCACACTTTCCCGCTCGCTCGCTATTTCTCTCTCAGTTCTGTACGGGCGCATTCTTCCCGCGACTCTTTCTTTTATCAATATCATGTGCTGTTCTTCTAGGCTTAAATCTATTACAGTTCACCGGCCAGCTGGTTCGTGGTGTGCCGGAGTCCGTGGATCATTCTCACCGGCCCAGTGTCAAGGAGCCCTCGAGGGGGCGGCCTGCAGGCGGTGATTGGTTAGCCCAGTTTGCGTCGTTCGCCTCCAGATTGATCACTAACCCACACCACTGATACTGGCTGGGCCGATGCGGGAGTCAGATACCCCCAGCCTAACCCGGCACTTGTGTTTCGGATATTAGATAGCGTGCCGGCCCAGCGAATTCAGGGCTTCAATCGTCGAGCATGGCGAGTTTGTCATTCGTCATTAGCAATTGGTCGACTCAACTAACGCTCAGCACTGTCGTCAACATCGAGTGACTCACACACGGGTGACACTTTGTACATAACAAAATATTGTCGTCACCTTCGTACTCTACCTAGATACTAGACTGTGATGTCTTGTCGGGCCATCGCCGCCGTCTCTGCTGTGCATCAACTGGGATCAACTGGAATAGACAGGCTTGGGAGAGGCACAAAGCCTCGGCAGCCGATCAAGCCAAACGAATATATGTGTCTAAACGTAGGCCTGCTCACTGTGCACGCATGTGACCGCTGAAAGATCAACTGATGAGGTTCATCACGGCTAGCTGCCAAATTTCTATCGTAATGTACTCATGTCAAAAATGATATGCCACGCAAGCACGTAAATCGCTACTCATCTAACAGAAAAAAAGAGAAAAACTCACTTTGTCTGGAGAGATATATCTAGCGGGGACCAGAGAGATAGATGTCCGACCACGATCAACGTATACAAATACTAAACCTCAGAAGGTGTTGTAAAAATACGGTGGAACGGAACGAAGTGAAACAGAGATGGCTTCGAGCCGCGTGTACATAGTAAGTCGGGCACTTGGTTGTAAGTTGCTGTTCTCGCTTCTCGTTTGTCACATCCATCCACATCCAGTCTAATGATAGCGTGCTCCTTTTTGTTTTTCTTGTTGTTGCTGTTGTTGCTGTTGATGCTGGTGTTGTGTTGCTGCTATGAATGCCGGTGATGATACTACTACCAGTGCTGTGTTTGATTATTATTACTATATTGAGTATTATTATTATGTTTCTCATTGTTTCTCATTACTTCTGCCATGGTTGTTTCTTCTTAGGATGTTTCGGCTAATAATGCTTTTGATGATTGTTGTGTTGCGAATTGTGGCAATTCGATGCTACTATTGCAACTGTGATTTTATGCTCTGTTTCTATATTGTGTGTCATCTTTTCTTTTTCCCGGTGTTATATATTGCATTTCATTTATTATAGTACCGATTTCTGGCCGTATACTATGGTAGTGGAAGATGAAAGGTAGTTGTTATATTAGCATAGTTTGTTGTTGTTCGTGTTATCCGGGCTGCCGCCACTGTTGCTGTTACGATCAGAATCATATATATATATATATATATATATGTCCTGTCGTGTTGTTTCACTACTTTACTCCATGTTTTCTACATGGTACGGCCCTTTCGGCCCTTTTCACGGCCTGGTAATGCTTACAACCCCGACTTTTGTTTGCAGTCCTAACATCGGACCTCTGAATCTTATTGACATCTTAGTACGATTCGTATCTTCCCGTATCGTTATGTGTCTCGGTACACGCGTAACCTATTGTGTTCATACCGTAACTACCGCATTATTATCTTTATTTTCATTATTATTATTATCACTAATATTGTTACCTACTATAGTGTGTCCAGCAAGCAGTAGTTGATGAGTGCAACTGTGTGGTAATCGCCATCATTCAATCTATGTATTATGAATATATATATATATATATATATATATATATATATATATATATATTTGATAGGGTTTATTTTTAGCCAGGGAGAGACGAAGTGCGACCAGCGATGACAGTGATGCTAGTGACGCATTCATTTGCTTGGTTGGCGTTTTTAACTTCATTTCGATGGTCCTCTGACAGTCACACTTCGATACGATGCGCTGTTTGAGTAAGTGCAGTGATTGGGTGTATAGGGCCGTGTACGGCTCCGGCCAGCTAGATCGCCGTTGGCGTCTTTGGCGAAGCTGGAAGTTAACCAAACTCTCCAAGGCAGGCGCGACTTTAGATGCACGGCTGAACGTTGATCCCGCTATTCGCGTGCGTCACAAGTCGAACGTGGTAATCAGTCGACAGGGTGAAGTTGCCGATACAGCCTACAAGCCCGGTTTGGTACCGGCCAAGTGTCATGTGAGTTAAGTCGCGAATACCGCCTGAAAAATCAGTGGCAAAAATTAATCCAATCGTGATTGAGCTGAGTGTGTCGGCGGAATAAATGAAGGGGCCAATCATTGAGAATGCCAGTAGCAGTGGAGAGTGCTGCTCCGCGCAGGCGGTCACCGGCAGCAACAAAACAAGGTGGATTATCTATCGCTCACAGACATACGCAGGCGGTGAGAGCGATCAACGTTAAGGCATCACGCAGCGCGCGCCACAGACGAACCATACCATTCACCAGTCGCTAGTCACGAGTGAGTACCTGTCAGGTACAGGTGCTCACTACTTCGAAAACGGATTAATATTATTACGGTTCTTGCTTCGAGAATACAATCGTTTGCATGTGGTTCGGTGCAGCAGGTCTATCGATTCAAAGTCCATTTCCTATATATATATATATATATATATTCGAGTTTGGCGGTAGGACAAGGAGATAGAGAAATAGAAAGAGAGAGAGGAAAATCTGCAGGACAAAGCTTACCTAAATAGAGTCCACTGTTGACGGTCAGCTGGTTGAGCTGTCCGAACGACGTGCCGACAATCGTCGGCCCGTCGTCCACCGTTAGAGATCCCTCCTGGCGATATCGGATGGCTCTCAGAGTGTGCCAGTGGCCGTCGTCCACGCGCGAGTAGTTGTAGACGAGGTCGCCCTCCCCGGAGCCCAAGTTGAAGCGGAACACCAGCTGGCCTTTGTTAATGCCCAACGAGACGAAGTCCGAGCTGTGCGAGACGTCGGCCTCGCCCGCCCACAGCAGAAGGCCGTGCCCGGAGAACGAGCGGAACTTCATCTGGATGTCGATCTTCGAGCCGCGCACCCGCCGAATGATCTCGTCCGCGGTGTAGTGGAGAAAACTCTGTCCACCCATCATCGGCTGAGCGATCGCCTCCTGCACCTCGATCTCACACTGCTGGCCAGAGAAGCCGAGTTTGCAGTGGCACTGGAACTCGTCCATCGTGGGCTCGCACTGTCCGCCGTTGTAGCACGGCCCGGTGACGCAAGGATGCGCGCAGTTGTTCACGTTTCGGCCCGTTAGAGCCTCCTGGAGAAGCTTGAGAGCTTTGTTGTTGATCGTCACCTAGATGGCAATTATGGCCACAAAAAAAACAAAAGAGAGAAACATATACGCCACGAGAGGGAGAGCGAGAGCCAGGGATGGAGAAAGAAAGCATGCAACAACAAACAGCACTGCTCGTTAGAAACTCCAACCTAATAAGGTCGTTGCGTGTTGAGGATGCTGATGTGTCCCTGTGTGTATGCCCATTATGTCTGTCTGCTTGCCCGTAGCGAAAGCAGTATCTAATATGTTACTATTCACATTATTATAATGTAAAAGTGTGAGCAATATGCTAATTTATGTTCGAATAGGACGAACTAATAGGACTAACTCGAGCAACGTTACAATCTAAGTTCAACGTTGGGCGAGCACGAGATTTCGCTTAGATCGAGTACGAATAGGGCAAACGAATACTACCTTCTGTATGCATCCAGCAAAGTTATGCGTAATTGCAGCATTTGGTGAAGTTTCTTTGAAGGAGGGAACGCCCCCGATGTAGAGGTTCAGATCGAGGGAGAGTTGTGTGAAGGCTCCTGGAGCGAAGCCCACAATATACGGATGCTTGTCCACCCGTAGAATGCCGAGTTGTCCGGTACGGGAAATCGAGATTGTGTGCCACTTGTCCACGGTGACTACTTCGTCGCTTCTGCTCATTCAGAGTATCAAAATGTTATTATTAGTATTATTCAAGCTAATAACAACTTTACCGTCTGCACTACGTGTACGTTAAATAATAAAGGCTATTTTAAATCATTATATTCATCACTTATACAAGCTTCATCTGCTGTAGTATTGTTCGAAGAGAACATACGTTACTAACAAATGGCCCATTTAACGGTGGGCCGGTTAGTGCATACCTGACAATTGCAGCGCCATTGCCGAGGTCGAATCTGAATTCGACAAATCCATTGACCAGCTGCAACATTATAAAGTCCCCCTGTCCCTCGAGAGACTCTCCGTTGTAGAAGAAAACTCCGTTTAGAGATCGCGGCTTCAGCACGACGGTGATCTCGAGGAAGGACAGAAATCGTTCCCCCAGGCCGGGGAAACGCATGAAGGACGATCCGTTGAAAGCTGGCACAAGAATTGTTACCTCTGTGGCGCCGCGTAACAGAAGTAGGATACGATGCCGGCCGGGCAATTTTTTAGTGTACGATTCATGATCAAATAAGAGATCGAAAAATAGACACACGTTAGAAGGAATTTCCTCCGTTAGACGTTGTTAACTAATGCTACGCGCATAAGTGCCAAGGTAAATGTTACCCAAGGCCTATTGCTTATAGGCGATGCCTCTTAGGACATGTAACGGGAACTGGAAGGATGCCATAAATGGTGTATCGCGCTACTTTAACACTTTCGCTTTAACTAGAATAATACAGTGAGACATCGGGGAGAAAAACGCAACTGCAACTAAAGAAGACACTATGCATATTGTAGCGCGCCGAAAAGAGCCGAATAATCATTCCTGTTCTCGAAGGGAAGCGGTCACCATGCTAAGGAGCCGAAGCAAAACACTAGGTTTCACATCAAAATTGCCCAAAGACCGCTATGTGATTTATGCCTAGTACATGCCGATGTTTTACATGTTACAGATAAATGAAAAAAATTAATACTTAACGAAAAATAATGGAAAATGCCATGGTTGCTGATCATGTTGATGCGAGCCAACTCGCCATTCGTATGAAAGACAAATACGTATTCTAAACTCCTACGACTTGTTAGAAATGCTCAACTAATTGTCTAGAGATATCGTATCCTAAGTAGGTCTAATTACCAGTTAGAAATTACCATTTCTAACTGGTAATTAGAATTGCAGTAAATTCAAGATTAAAACATGTAATACGTCCAATTATGTTTCATCAATCGTATCATCGAAGAAGCGTGATACTTGACCAACACCGCACGTTTAGCTTAAAGCTTATTAATGATGCTAGATTGTAGAAAAATGGCCAAGCGAATATGAATTTAATCTGCTATGGGTTGCAAGAGGAAACTATTTGGGAAGCGCTTTTCGTATCATGTCACATATAAAAATATCATACATGGACACGTTCATCGGACAATTTAAGGGAACGCAACACTTGTATGGGATAATTAATAATAGTTTTGTTATTTAAAAAAAAAAACATAAAAATCGCACGATTGTTTGTGAGAACATTTGTATCTTACAAACAAATGTCAACACATGTAAGGTAGGATAGCCAGAAAAGATCACGGATTCAAAATTATTTTTGCAGGCGAACTGCCATGAATACATGGAGTTTAAGAACGGTACAGTTTTTTTACTGCTGTAGAGACCTTAGCAGCTAATGCATGAGCTCTTAGCTGGGTACGTCCTGGTCTCCTCCTTTCAACAGAGCAAGGATCCCACCACTTGGAATAACTAAACGCACGTGCCCTCCAAAACGTCCCTTCTAGCAGAGCTCAAGCGACACCTGAAGCAGAGCTCAATTGGCTAGGTCAACCTTGAGACCAAAGTGAGCCTCACGTGGTGAAGAAGTCTCATCTCCGATTGCAGCAAAACCAACAGAGAACCAAGTTAGATTAGGCTCACCGCTCGTCTCCGGTCTCGATAGTCAAAGCGATTCTCAGACACGTACACCCTCTCAAACGCAATCCGCCGGCTGCATCAGTCATTCCACTATTAAGCTCATAAAAACGCCACCTCGAGAACGCCCAGCACTTACTGGAAGACCCTCCAGCTTCCGAGACGCATAATCTCGTAGGCCTATTTAATAGGACCAGGTTACGGGCACTCCTCGCTCCAACGCCCTGGAAAACGCTACTTTAGTCATCTGACATGTCTGATTTCCACTTTACCCATCGTCTCGTCCCCCGGAATGACAAACGAGAATGCGCCGATCGACAATCGCGAGTCGAGACTTTTATTTTTGAAGTGACCAGCCATTTTCTCCAGTCTGTCGTCGTGTCGATGTATGACTACCTATGCAGCAATATAGTTAGTACCACTGCTTAGCGTCTAGTCATATCTGTTAGTAAAGACGTTTAAGCGCATCTATTAATTAAGCTGGGTCTGTTGTGCAAAATTTGAAATATATATATATATATATATTTCACAGTCCAGCGACGGAGCAGGCAACCCTTCGGCCAGAATTCATTTCTGCAACAGGTTGCGTTATCTTTGTCACGCAGCACCACACATAACACAGCATCACCACCATGTGTATGCAGCTTCCAAATCGCTTTGACAGTTATGCCCTTGCCAGTTAGCCACGCTTACAGCCCGACGACCGCCGACGTTTTCTGCGCCAATCGTGCCACTTTCAAGTCACATCTTCCCAGGTTTGGAATAGACTTCTCGTCTGCCGATGCCGTCTGTTGCGCTAACTCCTCTGCATTCGACGTTTTGTTTTGTTGTCTCGTGACGCGTTTCCGAAGCGCTCCAAAGCCATAGTCGTTTGCCTTCTTCTCCTGTTGTGGGTCTGCTGTCTCTGCTATCGGTTTTGTTGTTACCGTAGCTGGCGACGTCGCTGTACCACCACCACCACCCGGTAGTTCCATCTCAACAACAGTGCCGTTTTGGATGCAGCTGTAATTTCTCAACTCTGCAGAAGCCAAGCGTCTCTTGTCGCCTGCGCGGTTGTTTTGTAGGGCTATACTTCAGGCTCTCTCATCCTTGCTCTGGTGACGCCACCTCCTTCTCTGCTCTCTCTCTGCCAGCCGTGTTTTCTTATTTTGTATTGTACGCGTTCCGACGCAATTTTTCCACGTTAATTTGGTCACTTAGCGTGGAGTTCAAACTCCCTGGGATTGTAAAGGGTGCAAAAAACTGTTCCTGCGGGATTGTTTCGATTTTGGCAACCCGCTATGGTTGTTCCGTTTGTGCTAACCTCAGTTAACGTGCTTTAGCTTGGTTCTTGGATGTCACAGGTTCCACACACAACGGAATGCGCATCCTCAGGGAGACCTCTTTTTTAGACAATCCCCGTGAAACTTTTTTGAGCAGCCCTGTTTGCGCAACACCAGTTGTTCACCCATTGTTAAAGAGAGCGAACACTTTGAACATCCAAACATCAGGGCTTCTAACGAGCTAAACATATGGATATGGAAAGTTTATATATCGAATCTGTGGGTTAGGAATTGAGTCAGTTAGACATATTACAAGGGAGTGCACAATCTTGACGGGGGGTTTCAGAAATATAGATCTGTCGAAGGCATCAGCCTGACTCACTACTTAAATTTATTTAGGTTTAGCAGGGTCGCTACTAAACCAGGTATATTAAAAAAGGGGTTGTCCCATCGAATGGCACTCAGTAAGAGTAATGGAAAATGACATTTTTTGGACGCATCTGTGGGGATCGAGTTGAGTTGCTTCTGCCAAGTTCCTGTATCTCCTCTATAATCTCGAATCCTTCATATTTTTTTATCTGTGCACGACGCCAATTCCGGTGAATAGGGGCGTGACAGAATTACCGGAATAATTTGAAATTAGTGAAAATGTGCGCGCCGGCGCGTTGCCGTGATAAATTATTCAAACGTGGGATAGCCAGATTTCAGGCAAAATCCAACCAAGTAGATAATTCTCTTGTAATCTAAAATAAACAATCAAAAGAAGCTTGGTGTTGGATCTGCTCTGTCCGAAGTTATTCGATTGACTCTCTCCTTGGAACCACCACTGGGAGGACTAAGCTTTGGTCCCGATGTCATAATTATATTCCCATGATTCGTATACTGTTATCACACTCTAAAGCAATTTAGGGTATGATACATTTTGATAATAAATTTAAATTCTAAAACTCTAAGTGTTTAGTCCTTCTGCTACCACTGAAGGTTCAATTCAGATACTCTATGACGGGCCTTCATTTGCTGGAACTCAACATTTTTGGAACGAACTTTGCTACCAATGCTCTGACGTAAACATATCGGTCAAGACTGATACAACTCCAATTCCTCCGCTCATCTTGACAGTAAATCAGCTATTGTTGAATACGATATCAAGAAAGTTCTTCTGGTATTGACGTCAAGAACCTTCCTGACCAGGGGTCATCTTCGGGCTCTTCACGCTATTCGTGAAATCGACGGTACCACGTTTACACAGTGTATCGGGACTCTGTATGATCACCATAAGCAGTTCGTAATATTTCCTCCACTTTAGAACATATAATTTGTTCTTTTAACACAGAACTTGATGCAGATTTGTTGCTCTTTTTCGGCCCTTCAAAATCGCCAACCAACCCTCGTTTTCTTCACTTCCTTGAACCAAACTCAATAAACGCCACCTTCGACTGGCATAAAGTGTGCTGCCTGTATGTACCTAATGAATGGCCCTTCTAAGCAAAGCAAACCAGGAAACATTGGTGGCGTCGGTTCACTTTAAAAAATTCTAAGTACTGGATCTTGTCGATCTGTATATACCAAGAGTATAATGACGAAACGAGCTACCGAGCCGATGATGCACCTACCTTGGTCACAGAACTCTCCCTCGTATCCCAGAGGACAGATGCAGGATGCTGTTTTGCCATGGTCAACACACTGGCCTCCATTTTGACACAGAACGTTGTTACAGGCATCGTCGCGACACTCCCCTTTGACAGAAAAAAAGGTTTCCGATAAGTACGAAGGTTAAACGATTTGTCAAGTAAAAGCACACCGAGTGGAAACACTGTGTCTAATATCAATAATATTTGCTAGCATACGAATTTATATATATATATATATATATATATACACTTTAGAAACATTCATTTGGTAAACTCTTATTTTAACGAACTAAATCGATAAATAAGTGCAAAAATCAGAGCTTACACATTGAACATCGTGATATATATATATATATATATATATATATATATATATATATATATATATATATATATATATATATTTTTTTTTTTTAAATAATAATCCGGGATATAGTCAGCAGACGTATACAGTGAGTAGGGAGTAAATAAAGATGGACTATTTCCCACGGTAAGCCGGTTAGTGTCGTACGACATTGCTTGAATGAGAAACGCGAGGATCATTTATGTAGCCGAAAGCGATTTTTAAAGTTTATTTCAATCGGTACTTGCGATCAAACACATTGAGTGATTAGGCGCAGTTGATCTAATTACGAAATTGGATACATGGTTTATGCAGGGATTGCGACGGCCAGAAGCGAGCTCTATTTAATTTAAAATGAATGCCGGAAAGTACATGTGTCAGTTCTGCTACTATGTAGAAATCTATAAATGTATTACGCGGAAATATTTTAATGACCGTACAGTTACTCTGACAAAATTTGTTTATCAAAAAAGACTAGAGCCGTACTTAACCCCTTTCTTGCGCCTGTAAAGTGTAAGGTTTAGTCTTCCATACATAATTTATAGTGGTTTCCATACAACACGTGACATAATTTGAAATGTAAACGTGACGTAAATCACAGTGTCTTGCAGTGGTACAACCCTCTCCTTGAAAAAAACTGCAATGTATTTGAGTGCTTGCCTTAAGGTGTGGTTGTGGAATATATGTGGAATATACTGAGGGAATTCAAATCGAAAGCAATTGTTTACTTGGTCGTGTCGATACCACCTGCACCTTATGCTGTTCGTCGCTTAGGTATCTATTAACCTACAAACGTGCTTTATGGTGCCTGCGCTAGGAGCTGCCAGTTAGTTTGATGGAAAGTATTGTAGTAAAAATAATAGTAATAGTAATGTAATTAATAATTCACGGTATCAAATACCTCGCGTAAAGGATGAACACAAATGCCATTACAATTTTCAACTCGGTCAAAGGTTGGTCCGTTACTCTTGCGTGTGTTTGCGGAAGCTACTACGATAGTTCCAGAATAAGATAAGGCTTGTCTGAAAAACTAAACTTACTTTTTACTAAAACGACATTTTAAATCCGACTAAGAATGATAACAGGAATTCTCTTCGCGTACCTATCCGACACAAAGCTACCAGCATACACCGTTTGTATAGACTTAGTGTTCGCTGCGTCGTCTAGGTCTTAGGGAGCGGAGTCGGAAGCAAGGAGGTTGTCGAGCGGCACAGGACCTGAGTAGTCCTGATTGTAGTCAGGGTTTCAGTCAGGACGGGCGGTGCGTTAATCCGCTAAGTCGCTTCGCGCTGTCCTTGGCACGTTATTGCCGCCTGTCCTTCATTAATAGTTACTCTTTTGGTGTCCTGCTCTCGCGGTGTGTCCTTCTCCCACTGTACATATATGTGTGTCCGTGTGTACGTCGTATCAACTTTCACTACGTCCTCGCTGTTTCTCCTCTTGTCTTATTGCTATTTTTCGCTGGCATTTCTTCCTCCGGTGCTCTTTCTCTCTCGTTCACTGGTGTACCGTGCTCAATCGACACATTCTCGGAAAATCGTTGGAAGTGGACAATGACAAAAGTATCTCCGTAAACAGCGGCGGAGCACTACGGCGCCCGCAAGCAACGATCCCCATTCGCGCTGTCTTATGTCGGTGGTGGAAGACGGCGAAAGCGTCTCCCCCCCCCTCTTTCATGTTCCCGCTGATCGGCCATAACGACGACCTTAAGCTTTCTCCGTTGAGCAGCCGTAGGCTGGCCAGCTCCTCAGCTCGCTGGCTATACGCGACGGCCAGTTACAACAACAAAAAATGAATTGCGTTGCAGTAGCACGACGAACACGACAATCAACACAGAAAGAAAGGCTTGAAACTAGCCGTCAACGTGCTGAGAGCTGCTCTGAAGTGGCCTTCTTTATCCAACTCTTATACGACATTTCGACAACTTTTCACAGTACTCCTAGTAATTATTTGCGGTAGTATTGGAAATGCGAGAATGAACATCTTTAGGCTTTGTAACAGGCCTCAAACGTATGGCGTAAAGCTGCTACTTAACTAAGGCGGTGTTTTGTTACGAGTTTAACAAAATTCTAGAGCTACCACCAAATGTAGCTGTCGTTTTAGTATGGTGCGGAGAATATTTAGGTTATATAAGATGGCGCAGTTTCGGAAAGGTACGGAAATATCAGCAAATTCTAGATGGATATAGGTCTCAGCCGCGTATATGCTTATGCAAATCTCGTTTACAGCTGCAGATACAAAAATGCTCTCGTTAGGACATGTGGCCAAATACGACAATGCCGACAAATAGTGGATAAAAATCTAAGAAAATGAGATTGACGACAAAGTTAAATGAGCGCATAATAAGGAGAAAGGATACTTTAGGACAAAGACCCCCGCCTATTTTATTTTTGAAGAACCCTGACATGGGAGTTCACTTTCCCAATCGACGTCTTGCACAGCAGATAGCAATCGAAAACTGCCAATTCAGGATCAAAGCTCTTACATTCCAAAAGACACATCAAGTCATTTTTATGTGAATGCGGGTTACATGCTTAATATTAGGCTCATTTTCCGCCTCAATGTTTATATATATATATATATATATATTAGGATTGAATTGTACATTAACTATACGCTCACCTATGTCGCTGCCGTCGAGAGCATCCCCCTTGACACCGGAACGAAAGTCAAAGTTTCTGTTATTGATTTCGAGCTTTCGAACGCAACCAACGAACGCCTTATCGCTTCCGAGGCGTCCCTCCACCATAGATATGTTGGGCGACCCGCCCAGGTAAAGATTGTCCCGGAAGGTAATTCGCGAGAATAATCCTTTACTTCTTCCTTGAACCTGAAAAGTCGGTAAACGGATGGCAGAACGATGAATACATATAACTACGATCTCTCGACGACACGACAGGATCGTTTCAAGATTCATGACTTTTGTCTAGTGTGCTTGACAATGTTGACACGCTAGGTATATTTTGATGAGTCAGTAGACTTTTACGATTCGTTGGAATTAACCTAAATCGACATCTGTCATTGGCAGATGTTCTGCGGCGAAAGCTAGCAAAAAGGCCCTTTTCAGGCCCAGATTGGGGCATAGGCGCCTCAAGGTCTTGTTTTATTTGTTGTCCCGTCAAAGTACAAAAGTAGGCTTGGATGGGTTGCCAACTTCAGACGCAGCAGATGACACCAGCCGCTTCTGACCTACCTGATGATCATTATTCAGCTGCATCCAGGCGTCCCACCGGTCGCGGTATATCGACAGCTTATTCCACGAACTCAGCACAACGGGCTGATCACTTCGAAGAATGCCCTCACCCATTCCGCAGTCAAATCTGCAAGATGTCACGATCACATTGTCGACAAGAATCAGAGCGTTAACAATGTACTTCAGTACTCAGGGGAGTCACGCCACACACACCCATGCAGATTGATAATCATTATAATGTTTGTTTCGGCAGACATATGGCGTAGACCGCCCGGCATATATATATATATATATATATATATGCGTGTTTGTGTGCATCATATTGCATACATTATTAGAGGCCATTGTTATCGCTCATCATGTGTAGTAAAATGACTATGATGATTTTTTGCGATGTTAGCTCATACGATCCTAATAACGAAGAGGTAATAATTTATTCATTTGTCACAGTAATGGCTGAGCATCGTGGTAATTACAGCGTCGAATCATTTACACAGGTGTCTGACTTCTCGATAGAAAAGAGAAAGTCCCAAAAAACGTACCAATCTCAGTTACTTCGAACTACGCCGATGTTAGTCCGTTAGCTTGCTATTAACGTTGACTAGGTAATGCAAACGCGCTTAAATAAAACAAGTGTGAGAATCTCGCCGTTGTTAAAGACGCCTGTTGCGACGCACAATAGTACATCCCCGTCGACAGCCATGCCAATTATCTCTAAGTTCGTTAATCGCCTGTGGTCTGCGCAACACAGCACACACGCATTGCATAAGACCTCTAAAATAATGTAAGAAGCGTGAGGATTCCGGTAAGGTACACAGGTACACGATGGTAGAAAAGTTTTTTAACGTTTTAATTGACGAGAACAACCTATTGGTTCTGCCGACTAACTTATACACTTCTAAATATATACTCACATATACATATGTAAGTACGAGGCCGGGGCTCGAGCTTGCAATAATCGATTTGTACTTCATGGTATATATACCATATATATTATCCCACTAGCCACCATAAAAGCGATATACAATTTACTTGCACATCAAAGTGTAAGGTTTTTAAGGATTTAGATACAGGAATAATTTAAGAATGATGAATACATCCGCATATATATATATGGGAGCCAACCCCAACAAAAAAAAAAATTATATATATATATATATATATATATATATATATATATATATAAGCATACATAAGTACTACGTGTTCTCTGTTTCCTGTAAAATTCGGATGATAAAGATCATATGCTTGGTAGTATATACAAGGAAAAAGACTGCATAGTCGCCCTGCATGACGCACACGGTGTATAGGTGTCCCGGCTCACATCGTATTGTTCCGTTGAGCACACAAAAGTTGCCTCTCGCGGTGTTGTGCGAATAAGATCTCGTCAAAAAGACAAGCTATTCCCGGTACGGAGTAAGTAAACTGTAGAAACAGATACGAAGATGAGTCGCTAATTCATCGTTCTCATTGGACGGACCCCAAAATGTGTAATCGAGCGCACGATTCTTATCTTAGGGAAGGGATCTTTGTTGGCATGCATGACCAATTCAATACGGTTCTGAAATGCGTACTGAGGGTGAAACATATGCTCTAGATAGAGCTTACACCTAACTTATACAGTTTAAGCGTGGTGGGAACTGTTGACTGATACTGACGGCCTTAAAAGTTTAGCTATGCGTGCCTACCACGTGCATGTAAGCAGTTTGGCCAAAAACGCGTCTAACAACTGTCCTTATCGTTGGGATAGGTTAGCTTGCGCTGGAATTGTGAATCAGGCTTTGTTTGAATAAACAACGATCTAGCTGGCAGCGATTTGTGCACTAGCCCGATATTGGCTGTAAAGCGACTACTATAGGATAAGCTGTTGCTTATACCTCTGGTATCTACGGCTGGTTGGTACACGTCGACTGCGATTGGCTGGGGGCCGCAAGTACAGGAACGATCAGAAGACGTGCAAGCTAATTCGCAGCAAGCAACTGGCGACAGCGGGTAATATCAACGGATAAACGCTTGTGCTGTCTACGATTACCTATCATTCAAGTAAGACGAGGATACATTTTTGGTATGGCCAAGGACTATTGGTGACAGCTTGGATATGTCCCCAACAGGTCCGGTGTATTAAGGATATGCCCCACGGCAACATCAAGCCCGCAGGAGATGGACAATAGTACAGAATTACAAACAGCCTCCATAATACAATTATCTAGAAGTCGCAGTAGGAGCATTACGGCTGCTACACTTAAACTATTGCAGGCTCAGTCCAACCCAAAAACTGCCCCAACTGTGTGGGGACTGTTGGGGAAACCCTAGATATCTTAACATGTCCGGCCCTTGGTGCATTGAAGATACCTCAGGTTAAGTTCCAAGCCCCTAGGAAACCGATGAGGATCTAGAATTAAAAACGACTTCCTTGAAAAAAAAAATGAATTCTAGGCGCAGTTTAAATATTTTTCCTAGACGGAAACGACAGTAAGAGAGAGAACACGCACATAGTCGGTTTATACTTTCTTGTTTCTTCATAAAACAATATACTAGTTGTGGAAACAAAGATAAACTTTGCCGACCTTCAACGAGACAGACTAAGTTTGGCTTAAAAAGCTAGCCGGCAATAGATATAGTTATGTCGAGCCACTTATTTTCAGGGTGGTCTGCGCGTACAAGCAGTATCTTTGTTAGCTAACGCTGTTCTGTCGACGAGAAACAAGACACTTGCCATTTACCGAAATGGGGTAATTTCTCGTAACGCACTGGCTGCAACCAGGCTGGAAAACAAACCACTGATCATAAGAGTACTGGATGCTCCGGTTGTCTGGCTGCTTTATGCTTTGCTGCCATGTATACGTGCAAAACACGCGCGTCCTTTTTGCGGCCACGAGCGTGGGGATTTCTAAACGACGTATACCAATTACCAGCGTTAGCGACTCGCTGTTAAGGCACACCGTAAACTTCTGCTATGCGGGGGCACTCGGGCCAACAGCGTTGGACGCTGCTCTTTTAAATCACGACCTATTGGTAATTAAATAACACAGTTGGTTCGTTGTTTCCTATGGCGACTGGTTCACCCATCAATTATTACTGCTTTGCGATGTGTCAAGTTTAGCAGAAGCCAGTGTCGTGTAGGTTGTTTGACTTGTACTCGCTACTCGTAAAAAAGAAGGAACGAGACAATACTCTACGTCAGAACAGCTTTATGAGCAATTGCGCCGTGTTTTCACCCGCACAAAGAGGCATCTTCGTAAACTTACGAGAGCTTGACTTTGCTTTCTAGCCTAAAGAGTGATCGAACACTAACCGAAGACCGCACAAATAGTGTAACGCTACGATGAGGTGCAACAATTGTGGACCCTTGGAATACTCGTTGCTTCGAAATGTTACAATCTCGTAAATACACACTAATTTTTTTCCGCAGCAGAATAGCATGGCGCTTGCGTGGCTGCAGTGGAATGATTGGCTATCTGAGAACTAAAAACGAATAGGAAGAAGTAGATCTATGTATGTATATAAATATATACTATAAACACGCCTTTATGGACAAACAAAGAAGCGTATGGATAAAGTGAGCCCATCAATAGGCTGTTTGCGTATCGTACCTCATATCACCAATGAGATTTGTGCTAGATCGAGATGTGTGATTAGTGGAGTACTGTCATCTCAACGTATTTGATTTTACCTTAACTACGGGCTTTTGGTAAGGCTAGGCTGAGTAAAAGCAGAATATTTAATTATATAAATTGTTAGTCGAATGAAGAAATAATTACCTCAGTCGTATGAAGAGAGCGTCTTAAATACGCCGTTCTAAAAAGCTAGACGATACTTTCTCTAACCGCCTCAAATGTTTCGCAATTTCGCAAATGTAATCGTTTACACGACATTTTTGAAAACGTCCAGTTATGTACCAGCGAAAAATGCCGTATACCGTAGACTGTGCCACAACAGACGAGCCTTGCGAACAAACACAAAGGTATACATTTATTTATGCCAATCGAGATACTCGCCATTAGGCGGCGGGTACTACATAATGTCTATGACAAAGATGCCATAACGCCGGGGAAGTGCACCCGCACGTAAAAACACCAGCCAATACAGAATAGTGTTCTATTCAATTTAGCTTGGGGGCCTAGCCGATGGCTTAGGTATGGACAAAACCACAATAGTACTGAAAGGTAGCCCTTAGACTGTTCCATTATTGCAACAGAAGCATAAGTGAAATTCAGAGTTAGTAATGTAATCAGATTAACTATTATTCTCTTCTTATTTCACCACGGGGCATATATATATATATATATATATATATATATATATATATATATATATATATATAAAGAAAGAAAGCGCGCAAAAGTCGCCATTTAAACGGAGAGGGGATGTTGTTTGGTAGCGTAATTATGGCTTTAGATAGTAGATCTCTCAGTAATGTAACACATAAAATTTGAAAACGCTCACTTTCTAATATATATTTATATATATATATATATATATATATATATATATATATATATATATATATATATATATATATATTTCATTAATACCAGAACAAAGACATATGCTTATGTACAGTAATGGCTATTTGAGCCGTACACGGTCCACTAGAAGCGTCATATAGGGTAGGAACACAAGAAGCCTATGAAGGGTCTATGAAAATACTAACAAATACGATGACAGTGAGCCCACGAATGAAGAAATTATGTTATCACTGTTACTGTTCCCGTTTCCCAATACTAGTTGTTGCTATGAAGAAATAGCGCACGAAGGCACGGCGGGAATTTCAGCGCCAACCTTAATGTAGACGTCGCTGCTTCTGCTGCGCCTGCCGGACTCGAATAAATGCGACCGTCCAGCCAAACAGTGAAATAGATTATCCGCAAGGAACGCCGGACTGGGAATGTTTGCGTCCAGCTAGAGGAAACACGCATAAATACTAGCGGCCCAGGCACAGACGGCTTTATTATCCCGATCCATTAGGGAAATGCACTCAGAAGCGCACTGATCGGCATCGGTCGCTAGATGGCCAGATGGGCAATTGTCCCCTACTTTTTTGCTGCGACAATCCAGCATATCAAGGCATCAGACAAAACTTTTTATATTATATTATATATATATATATATATATATATATATATATATATATATATATATATATATATATATATATATATAAATAAAATATACAATTTTGCCAGCATTACATTAGGGTATGCGGCGCCATGTTTTAACACAAAAGATAAAGCATAGATACATTTTATTTTATTTAGTACTTATATTACTTCTTAGCACATATATATATATATATATATTTGTTGCAGCACAAGTTCTAGGAAACTCCTCAAATAGGGTTCGCATTTTAAAAGGCAAACGCTATAGTGCAGCAATAGTTGGAAAAGCTTTACGTTGCGTATTCGAAAGGTGAATGAAAATTTAAATAAACAGCGCCATGCAGAATCCAGACTTCATGAGCGGTCAGTCGTTTGGGGTAGCCAATATTTGTAATGCGGTGCTGAGCTTGGGTCTGTGGGAAACGCGCTCTTTTTTGTGACACGGCCCTGATTGCAGGCGTTATCGTATTGCTTATTTATCATGCTCTCCAGAAGCATAAGGAACTACTTTTAAGACACAGATGGGCGTTTCTGTGCCTCATTGATACCCGTGCTTTCTTATGAATTACAGCCGCCCTGAAATATCACGGACACTACCATCATTAAGGAACTTGCGAAGAACTTACAAAAAAGTAGCACGCTGTATACGGCTGGCGGAGAAGCGAGTGTACGCTACCGTCAACTACGCGTAGTAGCGTGTGTATTGTCAGTTGGGAATGTTCAATCGCATCAACGAATAGGCAAATCACCATCAGGGATCCTTAAGCTTTACTATATATATATATATATATATATATATATATAGAGAGAGAGAGAGAGAGAGAGCTCGAGAGAGAGAGAGGGGCGAACAAATAGAGGGAGAGAAAATGAGACAGATAGGTATTGGCATAAAAATATAGGTATAAATAGAAATACACACACATATACAAATTCATAGTCTTAAACATATATACGAAGACAAACATGCGCCCCACACAGAAACCCGCCCACATAAGAAGGAGGAAAGGCACGATACCGACGAGACCTACATACTATACAAAAGACATTACGCAATCTATCTATACTACACGTGCCCCTCATTCTTCGTACTATACTTTGTCTTTTTCTCTGCCGGCCTAGATCTAGGCCTTTCCCCCCTGAAGCAGGCCGCAACCAGGACAAAAGCAAGCGTCGCTCTGCGGGTTTTGTGCGGGCCATGCGAAGTGCGCCCGGCCCCGCCAAACTATTGTTCCCTCGACGTTCCTGACGGTTGATCCTTTTTCTTTGAGGCTCTATTGCCGCCGCTGCTACTTCCAAGTCTACCGCCGGTAGATTTCCCATCAATTTATATATAAATATATATATATATATATATATATATATATATATATATATAGTTCCGTCTATCGTCGTATTGCGCTTTATAAAGGCATTCACATGAGGTTGTTGTTCGTTGCTGTTGTCGTTGTTGTTCTTGCAGCTAGTGTTGTTGTTGTTGTAGTTGTTGTTGCAGCTAGTGTTGTTATTGTTATCGCTGCTATCAAGTCAGTGCTTGTGTCCGTGTTTGTGCCGCATAACAATCTTAGTGAAACACGTTATAGATATCTCCCTCTCCCTCTCTCTCTCTCCCTCTGTCTCTCGTTCGCTTGGTCGGCGTGCTTTCTCGCCCCAACTCCTCGTGCCTTTTATCTTTTATCTACTCGACAGCAGCTCCTACTCGCGGAATCGCATACTGCTCTGTCAGCCAGCCAGTTAGCCAGCCCCTCCGTACAGCCGCCTCTTTCCTCCGTTGATATGACGCGGCGTTTCCCTCACGGCTAGTCGCCTACTTGTCAACTACTTGTCAACTACTTGTCTACCAACTTGACAACCACAACGGTCAAGCCACGACGACCAACCAGGATCAAGATCACTAGACTCTATTCATCATCATAATCACCATCATAATCATAATCACCATCATCACCATTATCATTATCATCATCATCATCATCATCATCATCATCAGTAGTCGTTGTGGTAGGTGTTACAGGGGCAGTAGTCGCGGCAGTAACAACAGCAGCATCAGCGCCACAGCCGCAGGAGGATCTGGTCAAACAGCTGACCGCTCACGACTGCCGCCTGTGCGGTTGTGTACGACGTGTAGTCCGTGACCAGTGCTCCTGCTATCTTCACAGATTGACAGAGTACAGGCATAAGCAAATAGATAGCTGTAGATAGAACAGACAGACAGACAGACAACCAGCCAGCGAAACGGACAGACACGTATCAACAGACAGAGGGAAAGCGGCGTCCAGGGGACAAAACGATAAATGATAAGAGAAGAAAAAGAAGAAGAAGAGGAAGAAGAAGAAGAAGAAGAAGAAGAAGGTGATGTTGGTGGTGGTGGTGGAGGTGGTGGCTCTGATGGAGATCTGGCCACGACGTACTATACCGCGCGACCAAAAAATCGTTGTTGCTACAATACGACGAGCTTGTTGTGTCTCTGCCGCTGCTGATCATTCTACTGCTACTGCTGTGATTCCTTTTTCTACAGTGCCCATAGTCCTTTTGCTGCTGCTGCTGCTACCAAATTAGATGTTGCACTGCTATACACTCATTAACTACTGTTCGGAGTAGCAGCTGTTGTTGTTATTGTTGTTGCTTTTGCTGTGGTTGTTGTTGTTGTTGTTGTTGCGTTTGTTGTGGTTCTTGTTATTGCTGCTGCTGCTGCTGCCGCAGTTGTTGTTGTAGCTAGTACCCGGCGCTAGACACAGTGTTGCTAGTACGCTTGGATTCAAACGAACGTGACACTTCCGGATAAGACGCCCGACGGGAAAAGTGGTAACTGTGTTCCTTATTTACGTACGCGGTACGTATTGACGAACCGCGATGGCAGTCCTAGTAGTTGTAGCAATAGTAGTAACAGCTTAGTAGTAAACCCCCATATCCAATCATGTGTGTTTGTCGGGGGGGGGGCTGACCTTGCTATATCGTTCTCCACTAAATTCTCTCACATATGCTGTTGTGTGGACGACTCTTCATTCCTGGGATATGCAGATGTGCTGTAATGTAACTATATATATATATAGAGAGAATACAGAGATAGATCTGATATATATATAGATAGCGAGAGAGAATAGAGAGAGATATAAATATATATGTATATATATATTATATATAGTATGTATATATATTATATAATATATATATATATATAATATATATAATATAACATATATATATATGTATATATTATATACACATATATATATATATATATATATATATACATACCATATATATATATTATTATATATATATAGGAGGATCAGCACGTTCTAGTACTTTAAAATTTATAAACTTAACCGAAACCACTAAGGTCCTCAATTTATTTTTATTAGAAGCGCCAGTCATTCATCACCTGAATCAGGCTACATTTTGCATCAATCCTGGCGGCGTTTATTGTTTGAGTTTGGCTCAAAGGAGTGAAGAAATCAAGGTTCGGCGATTTTTAAGCAACCAACAATAAAGGTTCAACGAATCTTCATCAAGTTCTGTGTTAAAAGCGAAATTATATGTTTTAACATAGCCAGAAACTATTTATGGTGGCTAAGCAGTGTCCTTAAACTGTGTATATGTGATATCGTCAAGTTCGCGACGGACCTGAAGAGACTGGGTAGGACCCCCGTTCGGAAAGGCCTTCAACGACAATGACAGAAGAAAAAGTTAAAAAAATTCTTGATATTGTGTTCAACGGTCTTTTACGTTCAGGGAGATATCTGGCAAATTAGAGGTATCTTATGGATTAGTTGTAACAGTCTTAACCGATACTTTATTCGTCAGAAGACTGGCACAGAAATTCGTCCCAAAACTGTTGCATTTTTAGCAACAGAACACTTGTCGAAAGACGTTCAAATTGGTTGGCGGTAGCGGAAGAGTGATTGCAAAGAATGATTACCGAACATGAGTATATGGGTATTTGGTAACGACGGCGAAACCGAGGTCCAATCCCCCGAAGTGGTGCTTCCAAGGAAACAGTCAATCGAAAAACTGCAGGTAGAAGAGATTCAACACGAAGGTTCATTTCATTTTGTAAACTACAGGAAAATTATTTTCCACGAATTTCTGCCACCTGGTGCTACGTTCAATAAGAAGCACTACCGATTAGCAAGAGCGAGAACGCCCAACGCAAGAGGCCTGAACTGCAAGCAAACAACTCTTGGATCCTCCAACACGAGAACGCAACGGCGCACACATCGTTACTACTTTGTATATGTATATATATATATATATATATATATATATATACATATACAAATGCATTATTTATTTTCTTTATATTATTCTCTGTCTCATATTATTTTTTGTATCTGCGTTGCTCTGTTCTTCTAAAGGTGGCCGACTCTCCGCTTAAACGATGTCCAGCTGTTTGTTGTAATTATAGTGAGGTTGCAGCAAGCGGCCAAGTGAGGTGACTCGCGCTTAGCTAACCGTTAGAGTTTTGGTCGGCAAAATTCGTCGCGACTGCGACTGATGATCGTGCACGCTCTCCCATTAACAACATCGGTTTCCTGAACGTAGCGATCAGAAAAGCCCTCGACTACCCTGCTAGAAGTTATGGTAAGTGTGGTAGTGCCACTATTGGCATTGAGTGTAGCGGACAGCAACAGTCAGCAACAACAGCATCATCATTAGCAACAACAACAACACCATTATTAGCAACAACAACAATGCAACAACAAAAGAACAACTTCGTCATCATTATTAACAATAACAGCAGCAATAGCAACAGCAACAACAACGAACAATAAAAACAACAACTACAGCAGCCACCCATTCACCCACCATAATCGTAGACGTGATGGAAAGCTGGCCGTGCGCACAAGCACGACCGACATAAGCAGGGCTCACGTCGTTGTGACTACCGCTACTGTTACGATTGAACAGCAATAGTGAGGTAGCAGCATAACACAACAAGCAAAATTGGTGCCAACACAAACAGGAAAGACAACGGAATAACCTAACTTGAAGGTCATCATGTTTTTTAGTGAACATATGATGATCACATATAACCGTATGGATAATGAAAACATATATATATATACATATATATATAGCACCAAGGCGTTCACGCTAAGCGTCAAATATTTGTAGCCTCGTATAATGATGGTTCGTAGATGTGTAGGTAGATGTAGACCATTGTAGTCGAGGTGTTCCTCTCTATTCGCTGATTCCCTAGCAACTGGATTGCAGAACTCGTAGGCTGGATCAAAAGATATTTATTAATATATATGTATATATATATACTTGTAAAGTCCCGCTGGATTGAACAAGAGTGTAGTAACAACAATCGAGTCAACAACAACAGCAGCAGCAGCAAAACCAGCAGGTCCTGCGTGCCTTCGGAGTGAATTCATTTTGTCGTGAACGATGGCTTCGTCTCATTCGCCTTCGTTGTTTTGTCTGTTCACTTCCAAAGTCCTTCTTCCGCTGTTAAGCTCTCTTAGTTTGGCTCTCGCATGCAATGCTCGCAACCGGCCGGGGGGATACATGGCTCATCCTATTTGCTTTCCGCTTTGAGCTATTTCAGGCGACCTCGACTCAACACCAACAGCAGCAGCAGCAGCATCAATTGGCCGCGTACGGCCTTAAGGGCAAGACTGCTCTGGTGACCGGCGCCGGCTCGGGCATTGGAGCCGTCATCTGCAAACAGCTTCACCGAGCCGGTGCAAATGTAAGTGTTTTTTCCCCCCGAAGAAAAAATAGACGCAAGAAAACAATTACGAAGACATGGTGCTACACCTTTTACTACTCGATTGTACGTAGTAGCTAAAGCAGCAGCAGCAACAACCACAACTTTACTGACAGCATTGGTTCGTGCTGGACCTGGCGTAGACAGGAAAAGACTGCTTTACTAAAGTGCTCGAGGCGAATTACTTGCACCATCACGCTCGCTCGCTGAAACATATACACACACACAGTCACAGGCAGACAGCCATACGTGTAGACGGCTGATTTCCCAACAGGCAATCGGGATGATATCCAGGTTTGTTTGTCAATTTGTTCCCTCTTCGTTAGTTCATACTGGACAACATGAACAACGACAGTATTCGACTAAGTAAATACCGTGAGCTGACCGTTCGCCGAATAGACAGACAATAATTAACCAGCCGGTACAATCTCCGGCGGCTGAACCAAGTAGTTCATGGTAGCAACAGCTATAGCGGCAACAAAATGAGTGGTATGGTTACGCCAGTACTCCTGTATTCTAACTTCAGCTTCGTTCTTCGATCTCGCGCTCCCGTTTCGGGCACGAGATTTAATGCGGCTAGCTAATCAACCGGCACCGTTTGTCTGACTGGTAAAGATTGTGATAGCTGACGCTAAAATGTTCCCTGCCCTCCGCCCTATCTTTGTATGGTGCGGCACGTTTGCTTTCTTGCGTGCTTCTGCGATCTCGTACGGCGTTTGTCATCCACCCAACATAATTCGTAATACGTAGTTCGGTTACCTGTCCAGAACAAAAATAATAATTATAATGATACTTGGATGTTACATATCATGCTTGTACAGCTGACCCGTCATGTGTTACGCAAGAGTGTTTAAACCTTGAAACGAAACTCGTATACAATACTAAACGTGCACATGCAGGACCTGGCATTTAACTGAGTCTAAGCCTATCCTGCGTGGGATGCAAATTCTTCACTAGCCATAGTAGCTATGATGGAGGCGCGCCGTTGTACAAACAACGCCGAATTTCCCTAATGAACACGAACGGATTTTTGTCACAGTCCAATTTTAGCTAAATAAAGAGAGATGTGAGATGAAAATTCGGCATCTGAAATTTAATTGGGCTTAGCTAGAGCAGGAATTCTATATACAATAATACAATTTTGCGAACTCTTTATAATATCACAATAGTTTCTCTAGCTAACATCAGACTCTTCCACCGAATGCGCCGGTATGCTCGGTTTTTTAATTGAGAAATGCGTTCTTCCACAATCGTGCATTTTTAAAACGTATGCCGTACACAGCTTAGAAAAAAATTATTTAAAATCTTCTTATTCCTATACGAAGTTTTTTTCGCTTCCCCTATCCCATACATTGGCAATGATGATTTTTCACCAAGCTTGATCAGACCCCAGAGTTTCAGGTAAGATTATCCGGACACCATCTATATATATATATATATATATACTATAGATACTATCATTCTAGTGTATTTCGTTGATCTCCAACTTTGCCAGCCGTGAGACAATAATGCTGATTTTAGCTGCTTCGTTGTGCGTGGCCGGTAGTCAAGGAAGGAATTGATTCCAGAGTCCAACCAGGGCACAATAATAGTGCAAATGAATGGAAGGTAGCTAATGATAGGCTAAAATCTTGCAAATATATATATATATATATATATATATATATATAGATGATGATGGTGGCGATAATACCGAGGGTATGGTGACATGGTTAACTCAGCGTTTACACACAATGTTGGTGGCCCGTTGAAAAGAAAGGTCATAGCCGTATCGAAGACGGCGGAGAAACTCGAACGACTCCAGGCCGAGTGTCCTGGCCTGCAGACAATCTGTTGCAACCTGGCGGATTGGGAAGCGACGGAGCACGCCCTGAAATACTCGAAGGTCGACCTGCTCGTCAACAACGCCGGGGTGGCGCACCTCCAACCCGTCGGTTCAATTACTGACGCGGCATTTAACTCGACGTTCAACGTCAACACAAAAGGTGAACGACACCAAATAGATCTAAAGTGTCTGATCTAAATCTATCTCTGGCGCACTCTTCATTCTTTCTTATGTTTCTATTTATATTTTCGTGTTGTGTTCCATTGCTGCCATTTGGGCCTCGCTACACTTGGACGATATGTCACCTCTAAAAGGCCCACTCGGTTCTTAATATTTTGCGCTTATATTTTGCTGCACACACAAACGCATGCAAAGGACCGGTCCTGTTAGAAGCAATACTTTTTTCGTATTTTACCATTCTTGCACATATTATTAGACGGTTAGTGCACGATGGATGGAACCGAACACGATTCTTAGCGCAGATAAACGAAAGCCAGCTAAGACAATTCGTTTCGATTTACCGATCAAATTGTAATCAACAATAAAATGTACGGAGCAGCCTTTAGACTCGCTTTAACATTAACGCTCTTATCAGTTGTCAGTTAGTTGTACTCAGGTGGTACTCAGGTAGCATTTTGTTAATCCATCCGGCCAGTGTCTAGTTATTTGCGTCGTGAGGTATGTCCCCGCAGCTACCGCCCACACTCTTATGAAGTGACAGCGGACAATGGTTCTAATCCGCGCCGTCTGAGCCAGTTATACGCCGACCGATTCAACAATCGTACCAATTAGTTTCCACAAGTGGCGTTGTTGTGGCGTTTACGCCGTAAGCTGGACTTGCACGCTTCTACTCCTTGTCTGTGATCAGATTAAACCTGCGTAGGCTACGATCAATATATCAATTGAGGCGGCATTGTCTCTCATCCATCCTGTGTATCCATCGCCGAATGTAGTACGTTCCGCTTTTCTATTTAGTGCCCGTGCAATCAGCATCCGCGGTCGCCACTGAGCGCTGAAATTTTCAGCTGTGGGTGTAAACAAATATTGATAAATGGAACGGCTGGCAAGCAGCATACGCAGAATAAACGAGACAATGGGCCAGCTCCAGTCACCGCTAAGGAACACACAGATTTTGTTTACAATTATGTGGACGGTTGATACAACTACATGTCCTACTACTGATACTATTGCAACGGCAATACTAAGCAGGCCCGTCAATACAAGCTTGTCGTCGTCTTCGTCGTCTGTCAATTCCGATAGCTCTGGCGTCGTGCTCGACTGTCGTCTAGGCTAGGAGAAACCGGTAGCGCATCTGCTACAGTTCAGTGGAAGCGCAATCTGCCTGAATGGTCAATATCTGATTTTGTTGTTAACTGTGAGGCGGCTTACGGTGTGAGTGAATTGGCGGCCCGGCTAATTCCCACTCGCGCCACCTGTCGGCTTCAGCCCTTTGTGGCAGCCCAGTAGTCCTTCACGGGCTGCTAGCCTAGCTCAAACTACTATCATAGGCTAGGGCAAATAGACCTTACAAAACGCTTCAGCGCACCCGACTAGACAGACGCTCGAGCTGTTTACCTACCTAGCAGCGCGCGCGCTATGGCCTCTCTGTGTGGGATCTTCGAGGCACCGCTTCGCCAGCCATAAATACATCTTCTCTTTTTAGGTTGGGCATCCTTTGAATCCACTGGGATTACGGGCGTCCCAGAGAGAGGCGAGACCCACCGCCAACCCACCCACTTACTTACTTACTGGCGGTGGCGCAGGTAGGGTCCCGGCCCCCCACAAAGTTGCCCCATCTCGTCGTTGTCGGGCCTCTGCACTCGAAACGGCCACTACGACGACTCGGTCTGTATTCGGGCTCTGCGTCGGTCTGTTTCGGACGGACCGATTGACCTCAGAGGAGGACACCGTCGGCGGAAGGTGTCGCTCGAGGGCGGCCCGTACTCTAGTTCTGTGCCCATGTATAGCTATGTGGATGTGCATTTGCCCCCGTCCCCGTGCGCGCGACGTTGCTTGGCGCACAGGTATTGAGTGCGCGCGTTAAGCTATGAGCTCAATGGCAGAACTCGGCGTTCTCGTCTTTGCAGGACTCGCTGCCGCAAAAAAGCTACCGGATCCCTTCCGGACTTCTTGCTGTGTCTCTGCGTGTATTTCCTGCACTCCCCTTTCTGTTGCTCCAACCTTTTCCCCTTTCGCACGTTCTGCCCACGATTCGTATTGAGAATTTAGGCGAATGCTTTAAAATAGAACATCGGCTGCTCCACTTCGCTTCCTGGCGTTGAAGTATAGCTGTTTTTCCCTTTTCTCCAAGCTGCCTCTGATGAGACACCGTTGCACCTATATATATATATATATATATATATATATATATATATATATATATATATATATATATATATACTGAGTATAACAAGATTAGAACAAGGAAAATTCATTATCCACTACTAGGCGGTACGTACCGCGCGCAACTTTTGCCAACCGATAAAATTTTTCCGATCGTCGATAACCACTAGATTGACCCTACGACAAAGCCCCGCTCAACATTTTTGGCTCGCGTTAGTGCCCCGCTTGATGCCGAAGTCACTAAGTGTTCGCACGCTATGTGAATGATCGTTAACTCTATATACGAGGGCGGATCGACAAGTATCAAAAAACAACATTTTTTGGTATTGTCCACAGTGTCTTTGTTTCCTTCAAAATAACTCCTGCCCGCTGCAATGCACTTAAGCCACTTGCTTTCCCACTCTTTAAAACGTTTTCAAACTTGCCTTGAGTTGAGTTTTGCTCATGATTTTTTTCTCTATAGTCCTCTATAGTCTCGAAACGTGACTTTTCAAAGACAAATTTGATCCGTGGAAACAAGCAAAAGTCGCAAGGAGTTAGGTCTGGAGAATAGAGACGTCACGAAAATATAGAAATATAATGCTTCATTAAATAATCCCGAATCAGTAACGATGTGCGAGGGAGTCATCTCCGGTCTCTTCACGCGGGTCGCAAAATCGACGGTACCTCATATATATACAGTGTTTCAGGATACTGCTTGGCCACCATAAGCAGTTCGTAGAATTCCCACCACTTTTAACCATATAATTTAGTTTTTAACACAGAACTTGTTATGCAGGTCCGTTGAACCTCGTTTTCTCTACTCCTCTGAACCAAACTTAAACAATAAACGCTGCTACCGGTTATCGCGAAAGTTCGCTTGTGTGTAGCTGATGAATGGCCCTTCTAAGCAAAACAAACTGGAAGGCCTTGGTGGTATCGGTTCAATTCTTAAAATTCAGAGTACTGTAGCGCGATGCTCCGCTCTCGTATATATATATATATATATATATATATATATATATATATATATATATATATATATAGTACGCGTTTTGACATATGCGAGCTATGTGTTTAATTAATCTGTTTGGTGGAAAAGCTGTAATCAACGTTACACAGTGTTGCCTGCCGTACATGAAGTCAAATGGACGGGGCGCGATCGTGAATGTGTCCTCGCAAGCTGGGATTGCCGCTCTTGCCGAGCACGCCGTGTACGCGGCCTCAAAGGCTGCCCTTGATATGCTGACGCGGGTATTTGCCCTTGAACTGGGGCCGCTCAACATTCGAGTAAACTCCGTTAATCCCACCGTCACACTTACACCGATGTCAAAGGTAATACACTATTAACTAATTTCTACCAACGTCTAATGTTTGTTGCCGCAGTTAGTGAAAAGTAGACTAAGGATGCTTTTGGCAAAACCGCACATTGGCATATATATGTATATATATATAAAACGAAGCGCGTAAAACATTTTGGAATAATAAAAAAATGTTCATCCAGTTTATAGATTTTTTAATGTGTTCAATTTTTTTCACACACATTTGAAAGATAAGCCTATAACTAAAAACAAATTTAAGTGCATTGGGTATCTCCTTTGCTGCCTCCTGTGAATACTGTAGATGCCTATACACCACACCTTGTAGATGTGTATATACAACATATCGTTTTGAATCTTCAAAGTTTAAACGCTGTATCGTTGTGGACGAGAGAAGCTGCCGCTGCTAAATCATAAACGTCCAAAGTCTTCCACAACTTTCTCTGTCGAACTGCAGCAAATTCATTTAAAATCGTGTAAGGTTGGCAATCTAATACATACGCTACCACAATCAGTGCGTACGTATGTTTGTATGTATGTATGAATGCATGTCGTTTCGTCTCGACTGCGGCAGAGAGTGCGGCCTTGTTCATGCTTTCGTTGTCAAGGTAATGAATGTTGGCGAACAACATCGTATTTACGTTGACTTTTACGAGCGCCAGTTGTAGATGAGCTCAGCGTCGGGCAACGCAACAACAATAGCTAACGGCCTTGTGGCGGGACATGCCGGCGGCTGCCTTACGCCTGTCAATCCGGGCCGTAAGCTCCAATTTTCGACGTTTCTGCGTTGCAAATAGTGGTGGGATTCGCGGTTGTTCCGCGAATCCGCGCGGCTTCATCGTCGTCCATCAGTGGCTGTAGGTCCTCGTAAACTAACGCAGCGTCACCTCGCGGTGTTTGTGTTCTCTCTTTCTCTCTCTGTCTGACCAACCAGGTGGGCTGGTCCGAAGAGGCAAAGTGTACCGCAATGAAGGCCAAAATCCCGCTTGGAAGATTCGCCGAGCCGGAAGAGGTGGCCGACGCCGTTCTCTACCTGCTTTCCGACAAAGCTTCAATGATCACTGGGACCTCGCTGCCAGTTGATGGCGGCTTCACGGCGTGCTAAACGAAAGGTGACCAACCTCTAGACCCTCGAACGAGTGGCAGCATTCGGAACAACTACGCCGCAAACCGATGTTGGCCAGGTTAGGCCAGGTTCGAGGTCGGCCAAAAATGATCAAAACCGATATTACCACTAGTCGGGCTCATTTCCCCTAGTAACGGCATACACATGCTTTGTTTCCTAAGTAGCTGTTCGCGAGCAACAACAACAACACGATGATAATAAACATGTCGAAATAATTATAATACTCACGCATACGACGAACATAACATAGAGAAACTGACGCCGTATGACTGGAATTTGCATACGTTTTTCTTCGGTAGACTGTCGTTCTCCGATAACACCGATACGTTCTCCAATCGGTAGGCGCGCGACAAAGAAACTGATATTGGATGTATTGGTGACTTAATATAGTGGGGGCACCTGCTCATTGTTGTCCTCTTTCAATATATATATATAGCATTTACTTCACGAATATTGAGTATGCATATAGCATTGCTACTGATACTGTTGCCAGCTGCTCTCGGCATGTCATTCGAAAAAGACTGTGCAGTGAGCTCTTCGTGAGGGCCAGATAGACCACACACTTGAGTCGGAGTATGCAAAGTGCGCGCACAGTCGACAGATGCATTTTGTGTAGTCCTCATCAAGCTTCGTATTCGAACAGATCAGGTAATGATAGTCATTAACTATGTACCTGACTTAGACGTAACGATTGTCAAATGCAAGGCCAGACCAAAAGATGAGAGGCATATACATATCCAGGTCCTCAACCTCCCGTCGGACTTGTTTAACTTTACTTTCCCATTTCGAGACAAAACCTTTGAATTATATTGTACGCGGCGTCTTCAACTTCAATTGACAACTTTCTCAACAGCCGGCGCACAGTCTGACATAAGGTTCGTAAAGCGGCTTCTTACCTGCATTGATAAGCAAAGTACTCGCCTTATGTACATTGTGAAATACCTTTGAAAGAAAACCAAAGTTTGCCCGAGTCAGGTGTAGCCCTACTCTGTCAAAACCACACATCAGCCTTGGGACAATCTTGAGTTAGAAGAATGATACTGCCGTCGGAACGGACATTCACTGTACGTGGCCTAACTCTCCGTAAAAAGGGACTGGGGCTGCGCGCACTATAAATATATAAATATATAAATATATAAATATATAAATATATAAATATATAAATATATAATATATATATATATATATATATATATATATATATATATATATGTAAACGCATACATGCCTATGTGGCCTCCACTTACCGGAATTCGACGAACCCTTCGACAAGCAGGATAGCTACGTAGTCGCCCTGCAAATTGGCCTGTTCTCCACTGTACAGCAATAGAGCGTTGTGTGTTTCCGGCTTGAACTCCAGCGATATCTGCATCGACTTGTGGGCATCCCGTAACGTTGGAAGAACGATATGTGAGTTGCCGCTGAAGCTCGGATACTTGACATCCATCTCTGCAACGAGACAGATAGCAATAACATAGCCATGACAACCACATCCATATTCTACAAATAACAAATGAAATAGCTGATGCAGGTTGCAAAAGCTAGTGAGTTGATTTGATCTATTCTACAAAAACCTACGTGGTTCGATTAGCCAAACGTTTGATACAAAGTTCAGTTTATCTGAAGTGAGGTGTGTTTTTTTTAGATAGCAGGTGGGCAACCAGACTAGGAACTGTACCAATGCGGGCATGCGACTTGGTAAATTTATATTTTGACCTTAGATCCATAATGATGGCGACAAGTCGGATTTCCAAATGTAAATTGGTCTTATATCTGTTTATTACGAATAAAATGAAAGCCTCTGTCCTAAAATGTTTTTCGTTTTATACCGCTATCCGCGTCGCGCTTATGCAACTTGATAATATGAACTTTAATCATATGTGGCATTCAGTTTTAAGCTAGGCTTATGTTAGGTCATAATTATACTGAACCTCAGCGATTTGAAGATTGTTACATGCATAGGGTTTGCTGCTACGTCTTCAGAACCCAAGTGGCACGGATAACAGTTGCTGATTTCTAACAACGAGTTGACCTCAGGTGTTTAGAATGCCCCACACGGTATGACCAGATATAGACATACGTCATACTGTCGCCTTTGATTTTAGTGGCTTAATTCTCTCCATTGAGGTCGCCAGATTTTATAACGTGAATCATGCCTTTGCTTTACGGACAGCCCGCTGCCTTTGAGAATGTGGCGACCACGGAGATTTTCCACCTCCTTTGATCAGCTTTAAATTTGATGTGCCATTGCAAACCACCGCTGGAACTTTTGGCAGAGGACCTCAGGTCTGAATCTAATACCACAATAATAGACAGCTCTGAGGTCTCTCTGTGAGGTCAATAAAGCAAACAGACAGCGCAAATGCCGAGCGTATGTACACGTCTTGAGTGCGGTATCTCGCGATGAAGACGTGGTGGCACCATCCAGCAAATAAAGCTTCTATGCAACTGTTTGAAAACGGTCAAACAGTTGCATAGAAGCTTTATTTGCGTGCTCTGCAAACTGTAGTGGAGCTCCGATATGCTGTGTCTATGGTTTACAATCCACGCTTCAGCAGAATGGCGCATCCGCTCATATCAGCCAGTTGCAGTGGTGCAAGGTCTGCTGGCAGTACAACCATGTTATGGGTTAAGCACTGGTGGTCGCGCACCAGTTCTCTGAATTGCTGTGCGTGAGGCTGGAGTCAAGCGGGTTTGTCTAACAACACAAACTCACTCACTCCGGCTTACACGCGTTCAGCAAGTATTTACAATGTTTATAGACAGGTTTTGCAAGATTCCTGTAAGATTTCTGGTTTATGTCTCTTGAGGCTATAATTGAGACAGCTTTCTAAGCAAACGGCGGTATAATTGAGACAGCTTTTCAAGCAACCGGCGTAAACAAAGCATACAATACATGCGTCCCTTAGGAATGTGTCTACAGTTGCAAACTATTTCATTCAAATATTAGTGTTTATTTAAATACAGCAATCGAACTAAGCGACTTCAGTTACGCTTAATGATTTAGCAGACGCACCTGCACTATATATATATATATATATATATATATATATACGTATATATATATATATATATATATATATACACGTTGCGGCTGACATAAATAGTCATTGTCTGGCCGCGTACGTCGTCCCCGCATCAAGATCACTTGCTTACCCTCATTGCAGTAGGGCCCGGAGAAGCCAAGTTTACAGTTGCATCGGACACCGCCTTCGGCCTGCGTGGCGACGCACTGCCCGCCATTCTGACAGCTGAGCTGGTCACAACTCCAAAACGCCGTGTACTGATCATCGTCGTCCTGATCGTCGTCATCATCGTCGTCGTCGCCGCCGCCGCCATCAACGTCAATCTCGTTTTCGTTGTTGTTGCTGATTTTAGCCCCGTCGTCGCCGTCACCGAGAGCGGCCTCATCTGATCCTCTGCTCGCTCCAGCGTCGCTCCCCGTTGTCTGCTAAGTAAAATTGTGTTCAGCAGTTGCAAGAAGGACAGGAGCAGACATACGCAAAAAGACAACAAACAAAGCGTGTACGGTTATGGACAGTATGTAAACTCATGTAAACAAGTAATGTTAGAGCCCACGCGCTGTCAATTGGTCCATCACATGCAGCCCGTGATGCTAAGACGTTACAATCTGGTTAGTCGTAGCATCCTGCCTTTAGCTGTCAGCCTTTGTTCTACGCCCTGCCCTATGTGCGAGCCCGCATCGTTGCCCACATATGAGGATGTAGTTTTAGACGTTTCGCATCTATCTGGCGGATATACCTTACAAATAGGGTGTAGCATGTGAGAGAATCAGAGATAATTTCGCTCCGTTAACCGTAAGCGCAGAAGTGGCAACGGGCCTTATCATTTGAGTTAACTACAGCAACAACAACAACAACAACAACAACAGCAGCAGCAACAACAACAACAACAGCAACAACAAAAACAACAACAACAACAACAAGAACAACAACAACACAACAACAACAGAAGTCAAGAAGCTCGGCTGACACAACAGCAAGTACTGTGAAACAGCTGCCAGAATCCAATGCAATGTTAAGCACTAGTAGCAAAATAATGTGTTATGGTGTGCTTGTAGATGCTCTAAATAGTTGCACGATGGAACGGTGGAATGGTGGAAATACTCTGCTGATTGGAGGGTAGCGGCCAGTTGCCCCCGATATACTAGAACGAGGGCCAGGTAGAAAGAACACGGTAACACGCACATCCCACACTCCACACAACAAGAGAGGTATAGGTTGGAGGCTGGAAGCGACAGGCTGGAGACTAGATAGACTACGACTATTTATACCTCTTGAACAGTCGGCACAACTGCCTGAGGCACTCGCTTCTCCACTCGACCCTCGAACCCACCCCTATCGTCTGTCTACCTGCTACCACCATAGTTGCTGCTGCTACCGCCGCCTCGCCTGGAACAGCCCAAAGCAGCGATGGTAGGAGCACCGTGCCGATGGCAACTGCGGCCGTTCTCAAAGGGTTGTCCTCAAAGGACGCCCCACACTTGCGCCAGGTAGTTTTTCAAAAACACCAGAACAACGTCCACGCTTTTATATATAAATATACACACACATATCTATATGCAAGGGCAGCATATATATATATATTTTTTGTTTTTAATATATTTTATTATATATGTATGACGTGCAAAATTATTAATAGGTATGATATGTGGAATATAAAAAAGATGCGTTTGTATTTGAGTTTATGTTCAAACATACCGACGTAAACATAAAAGCTGCCATTGCCGAATACACGTTGAAGTAACTAGGAACACACTCAAGGAATAAGTACAGGGTTTTTCTGAACCGTATGTATTTATTTTAAGGTTTGCTAGAACTCGCCAAGATAGTGATTTGACCGGAGGATGAAGTTTATAAAAGTATTTATTCTGGCTCTTTTTTCAGCATTGCTGTGTAAAATCTACGTTTTCAGAAGAACCATAACACAGAAAGGAACCGGTTATAGTGGCGTGTTCGGCGGAAAATTCCGCGTAACCTGAATGACACGCAACTTAATCTAAAGAAAGGCGAATAGCTGAAATGAAGTTATAGAAAGTCGATATGCTGTTATGTTTCACGCTGAAGCTTTCACGTCCAGGGCCGTCAAATTTTGCCATTACGCCCAAAAAGCGACTTTTCTCAAGCAATAGCAAATTTAAATTCCATCATTTTCGTACCAAGGCGACGGTGCTGCGTTACGTAGTTGCCGAGTAACAATGTTCTCCGGCAGCCATATCGAAAGTGAAGGCATGCATACCTGCTAGCACTTTGGCCTGCCTCAGCAATATGTGACCTCATTACGTTTAAAAAATACAATTTCGGACGCTAGTAGCACTATCAGAAAGCTTCTTTAAACAAAGGTATATATATCGTTAGTAACTGTGTCTGACCTGGTCAGTGGTAGACGTTGCCGTCACAGTCGCTGTTGCAGCAAGTGTGTTTAAATTGTTGTTGTTGGTGTTGCCGTTTATTCCGGTACTCTCAGATATTCCACGTGTGGACTCCGTTGTTGCCTCCTCAGTTGACGTCCCATTCGAGCTGGAGTTGGTCTCCGCTAAAAATACAGACAAGCAAAGATGTTATTAAATGGCGTACAACAAATGTCAACCGTTACATCATGTTGGCACAAATAGGTATGATCTGTATGTTTATTATTACTATTGATTGCAATTTAAACAACGTTACAGCTGTGAGGTCTGAACGTACTATCGCAATGCTTTTACAGAATTCGTCTACTCCAACTGAGCTCGGTTCAACTGAGCTGTGACGCATAATAAATAGGAATCCGTGGTTGTGCACGAAACCGTTGCTTCCCAAGCTAAGGACTTCTCATGTGACCAAAATGCAATGGTCACCCCATCAGGTCTTGCTTCGTCAGGGGACACTGAACCTCGCGGGTCAAGTGTAGATGGTATACCGGCTTTTTGTTTAGAGACTTTATACTCACACTGTTTTTCTGTATTTTTATTTTTAACGATATATTATTATTTGTTTGTTGTTTTCGGTGGCATGGCACACACGTCTCCCTGCTGGTAACCGATTTAGAATCGACCTTTTCACACAGGATAAGCAGCACAAATTCTCGTTAAAGCCGCTATAATAATAATAATAATAATAATAATTATTATTATTATTATTATTATTAAAACGTAGACTCCGTATATATATATATATACACATGCAAACATATCAGCAACAACATCAGTAGGTTGTCTGGATATACCGAATGTGAACGCTGCAGCGTTGCGCTGTTACCGTCAAGGCGGTTGGTTGGTTGACTTGTTTTCGCAGGCCTGTCGTTTTCGCGCACTGAAACTTTAACGAGCTGGTATGAGGGGAATGTCGATAGCCCTATTAGTCGATGGTTATCTGTCCGTCCGCCGTATGTCTGTCTGTCTGCCTATCTGCACATCAGAGTCGACGGTCGGTCGGTCGTTGCCCCGACGCAACCCCGGCTACAGTCCCAACCACCGCCCAAACTGCGACTTGGCCCGCCTTGCCCTTCCTCCGCTTTACTCAGCCTCACTTGTATGGCTCCCGGGTTTGAGCCGACTGACTGGCAGTATGCCCGGGCATGCCGACTCCGCTTCTATGGTAGCATTCCACAAACGATGGATGATGCTGCTGCTGCTGCTGCTGGTGATGCTCTGCTTTGCTGTGCTGTGCCACGGGACTCAGTAGTCCACCCAACGTGCGACACTGCGGCGCGACTCGAATTGCTCGAAGTAGCAAAGAAGTCCAAACAACAACACCATCAATAACGAAGACAACAACGACAGCACTAACGACAACGACAACAAAAACGGCAGCACTAACGACAACAACAGCAACAACAACAGTCACGGATATCGATTGGAGATTTTTCGGAGGTTCGGCCGCATGAAGGTGCGTTCGAACGCTACTGCAGCCTCTTTCTCTCGTGCGCATCTGCTGGAAGCCTCCCGTTGTCGTCTCGCGGCAGCAGAGAAGACAGCAAAGAAGAAGAAGAAGAAGAAGAAGAAGAAGAAAGAAGCAAGTCGAAGAGGACGATGAGCAAGGAGTGGAAAAGGGAAGAAAACTACGAGGTCGAGTCCAGACGAAAAACGCGCAATCCGTTGTCAGTGTCGGTGTAGGCCATTCGAAAACGGCTCGGTTGCATGGACAAGCCCACCTCAGCCGGGCTAGCGCGTCCCTTCTTGAACAAGCTAAAATGGAACTACCTCCGTGACCATTTGCTCGCATACCCCACGCAGAAAAGCAGCGGGAAAAGCAGCATCAGTAGTAGTAGTAGTAGCAAAATCAGCAATGTGAAAAACAGTTCCGTGGACGTTAAATCTTTTAGTAGCAAAAACAGCAGCAGAACCACCACCACCCATACCACTACCAGCCGTAGCGTCGATTACGCATGACACTGCTTAGGAATTTAAGCTAGTTACGTCGAAAAAATACGTAACAACGCAGACATCAATTTTATTTCCGATTCTTCTCGGCTTGCCGAGGGTGTACCGGAAGAACTTACAACGACGTTAGGACAACAACAACAACAACAACGACAACGACGACAACAACAACAACAACAACAACAACAACAACGATAACCCTCGCAGTCAGTGGTCATCATCGCGTTTGAACGCACGCGCGCGTTTTTGGGTGTCTTTGGTTCGACATTGCCCATCAATCCACTCCTAGTATCTAAGCAAAGAACCATTCCAGTGACAATACAGATGACATGACGGATACGCCGGAGCCATTCGCAGCGCAAGAGCCACAAAGGATCACACGAAACGCCTAACTTCATCACCTAACAAGAATGAGCGGACATGGTCGGTAGAAGACGCGGCGGCATCAACCGTCACGATCATCACTTGTTCATATGTAGCTCGACCAGGTAATGGACGGGGGTAGTGGCGGCGTGGTCTAGTGGGGGACCAGTGCGCTAGTCATGGTTGTCATCTACCGGAATGTCGCCGGTTCGATCCCTGCTGTTGTTGGTTCAATTTTCTTTGAGCAATGCTCATGAGAATAGATGATAAACCATACCGCTGAGGGTCAGCGGCCATGCTGCCACAACGACTGTTGGGGAAACCCTAGATATCTTAACATGTCGGGCCCTCGGTGCATTGAAGATATACCTCAGATTAAGTTCCAAGCCCGTAGGGGACGGAAGACTGTCTAGAATTAAAAACAATCTCCTTAAAAATGTTCTTAATTCTAGCTGGACCAGGTAGGGCAAGCTAAAAACTGCCAAATGTATACTTGACTCTCTCAAGTACTAATGAAGTGCGAAGATGAGCGCGTTTACTTAGACAACATTTTTCATATGAATTGATGAATCAACCAATCAGTTATAATGTTGTAGAAAAATCAAGTGTGTATTAGAACATAAATGCATTTAGTGTAGTTCTGCTCTTTCAGCAAAGCTGTGTGTTGCCTCGACACGCGATCCTCCCAGTCGTCAGGCGGATGTCGGAGCGGCCGTATAAACTGGCTATAGAATGGCGGAAAGAATGCGAGAGCTACTGGCTTGGGTCCAGTTTTCCAAATAGCATTCTAACTGAACGGAACACCTCGCTGCGGACTTAGGTCAGTGTTGTAAACGCGATAAAACTCATAGATGATCCCCTTCGCCGCCGCCGCCGTCGACGGGGACGACACGATGACCACCTGGTAAAAGAATGACCTCAAGAAAGAGCGTACGACGTGACACGAATCGCAATAGTCTCAATTATGGAAGAAGTCAGAAGTATTGTAGTTAGATCGTCCCACGATGAAATGACGGCTTTTCCACCATCCGGTGGATCGGTCGTTTACCGGCGGTTTGCCCGTTGAGTTTGGGTTCGCCACCTGTATGCTTTGGGTCTCGTCCATTTATCGTTGCAGTTGTGTTAGTAGTAGAAGCCGTGACTTCGCAGTCGCAACTATAACAAAGTCATGATTCGAGCGCGGCTGGCCGCGTCGACCCAGTCATAAATGAGTAGTAATGGCGGTTGAAGTTACTGTAACGGACACCGAAAGCTCATTTTTTTTTTCTAGTTTCGCTCTCGTATCGCGGTTTCTTGCAAACGAACGCAAACATTTGCTAAGTAACAGACAAGCCTGGGCATAGCTAAGCAACAAGTGAATACTGTCGTGTGCATTTAAGGACGAAAACCAGAGCAATAGCATAAGGATAAGCCAAGCAACGCAGGCTCTCTGTGCAAAAATATAAAAGCCACATATGTTGACAATTTGCCGCAAATACCATGGCATTCGACTAGTAGGCATCTCTAAATCACATAGATAGCAAAGTTATTAGTAATATAACTTGTTACTTTTTGTACCGGAATGTCCCAGAAACTCAGCATTCACGCTCGCATCATGATAGCGAGCGAATGTGTATACAGTCAACAATCAAGCAGGTTGGGGTTATTAAACGTTCAGCTTCGTTTTCTCTCTCTCTTTCTCTGTATATATATATATATATATATATATATATATATATATATCAATGTTACTTTTCGTACTTGTTTACAAATCCCTAGTGACAGCGAATCCGACTATGTAAAAGGATTTCTACATAAACTCTGTTAGCAAATTGAATCTACCTAACAAATAGGCTAAGCTATTCGTGTCAACTCGTCACTGCTTGTATACAGAGCAGTATTTGTAACAAGATACCTCATAGCTGGGCTTACGCCTAAAGAAACGAGTGCAAAAAGACTGACATAGAGACTATTCGAATAAGCCAGTTAAAACAAAGCACATTCTAGTTTTCGACGATTTTGCTAGCTTTTTAGAGGCGACGGAGTGTGACTAAACCGCTAGCTCCATTAAGGTGTATACGTTTCTATAGACAACGTTATTATTTTTATTGATTTATGTAGTATATTGGAAGCGTATCAGCAGCAGCACACCTGTAAGACAACATAACCCCGCGCCCTTACAGCTAACGAAGTCGACTGTCAGCAAAAGCTTAGAAGGGGAGGGGGCTGGGGCAATTTGCCTTAGATGAAGTGGTCGGCCCCACACGGAACGCAACAGCGCTACAACTAGACTCATGTGCCTGATTACAGACCGACCGGCTAGCCCGGCCACTATCGAGGTGGAAATTGCCCCGAGCCAGCATGAAAGGTCTCCTCTCGGAAAGTCCCCAGTACAGCCTTGCTTTCTAGTCCGAGTACTCATAGCGGCGTCCACCCTTTACTTAAGTAGAACGGCTCGCGCGAGGTCATTCTGGTGTGACGACACGCCGTGACCGGAATTTGCACGCCGCGGTTACAGAAAGTGTCAACGTTCCCCAGAGGTTGGACGTTGCGAATCCTCACGGAATGGCAATACTTACTCCCCCCCAACCCTTCCCACCCATCTCTTTCCTAAACTATCACCACCACCAGCACCACCACTACCACCACCTTCTGCCCACGCTAATAACAGACGATACCAAGCCAACCGTCAGGCTGTATGTAGCCGGTCACGAACGACCCCGCTCGCATGAAACCGTCGTTCAGGATCTCGAAGTTTGTTCGAGTCTTGTCCTTCTCTGCGACTCTTGGAGGCGGTATAGCCTGTTCCCTGTTCGCTGCTCGCTTCGGCGTTTGCTTATACATACATACATACATGCATGCCTACCTAGCCAGTCGAGAGGTAGAAGCTCCCCTTCCACAAGTAGCTCTGTGCTGTCGGCGAGGATGGCCGCGAGCACTGTACACCACACCACAATCGCTACTCTCCTCCACGTCCGTCCCCCGTCCCCCTGCCTCCGCCCGGCCCAGTCCGCTCTCACAATGTAGTCGAACGGAACAGACCTGAATCGGCCGCTGTGGTAGCTTCTTGCCTGCTACCGTACGTCCGGCATACCTACGGCACAAATACACACCCAGCGCACGCAGACATACGCAGGCTGATAGGCAGCAGCCTCAGCGATTTCGCGGCCCGAGCCTTTCGAACTTTCTAACCAGCGTCAGGCAGCGCCAGGCGAACTCACTTAGAATGAATAAATTTGAATATATCTTAACTCGCCCCCCACCCCGCCCCAACTGTAGTGCGGTTTTCTTGCTTTCGGGTAGTCTATCGTGGCATTAAAACGCTCGTAGCCTTTAAGTCCTGCTGCTGCTGCTGCCGATCCATTTCGAATGGCTGAGACGTTCGTTTTCGTTAAGTAGGATGACTGTTCAGCCCCCAGTTAGCCAACTACCTGCTTACCGACCGAGCGACCGACCTACAACATAGTTACTTGCCGGGCAGCCGGCTCCGGTTGGGTCTTTTGCCAAACCAACGTTTGCGCCTTTGGTTCCTTTTACTGTTCTTTCTCAACGCCGCCGCGAAACAACCCGCCGGATACGCACTGCGGGAAACGCACTTTAGAAGTATTTCAAGAACGAACATCTATCTAGATGATCTAACCTTGACACGGGCGACGATACGAAACAGATACGAACAGAAATCTCTGCAAACACCAACTATATGAAAAGTTCCTAAAAGTTAATACGCGTTCCGAGGGCGGCGTGCCGACAACAACGTCGGCTAGTCTCTCGTCAGAGTCGTAGTTGTGTGTGTGTGTCGAAGGGGAGAACAGATCGGAGGCGGAAACAATGATGCTTGTTCAAACCAGCATTCTGATAAATATGTCGACTTTTCTTACGACGATTACTGCACCGTCTAGAAGCTTAAGAAATAACAATATGTACAAACAACGATCCGGTATGTCTATTGTTATATTATGCAACAGAAAACCTAACTTAGATGTTGATATTTTGAGTTTCGGGGCAAATTGTTGCCGAAAGGACTCCAGCTGTGAAAGCTATCAGTCAGCCCAGTGACTGGTCTGACATTCGGTCAATTTGTAATGTATAAAGCCGATATATTAAGAGTACGCTAACAGATACAGCATCGTTAGTTGTAATATAGCATATGAAGGATAGATAGAGAGTATACCCAAGCCGCAGCAGCAGCAGGCGACACTCTATTGGACCGCAGCGAAATAGTGTCCATGTTACGGATCCAGCCAACAGTTCCAACACCGCTCAGCTGTAGGCTAAAGAAAGATTGCCCGAAACATGAAAGCTTAGTCAGCACCCCGCCAAATACGGGCAACACGATATCCTGTAGTAGGCGACTTCCAGCTTCTGGCGCGCCCGCTTGGAGCAGGTGGAGAGCTGAGATAGAATGCCAACGCCGCCTCGACCAGAATCTCGTGGTCAGAATCTTTTCGTAATATTACGCGACGATGTCCTGGAGTGCAGGCGAGCACAACGACGTAAAAAAACACCACGTTGAACTGGGAGTTCCCTGGCGATGGGAATTTGAACCATCTCCTCAGCGGGAAACGGGCTCCAAGCTCAGACTGCCTTCTTAGTAGGTGTGATGTTGCTGCTGTCGTCGTCGTCGTCGCCGCGGCCGACGCTGCCGCCACGTTGGTTATTCCTAACATAATAGCCATCAACCCTGGGGCCAGAATTCCTCGAATACCTGTGCTATGTTTTGTATTGTGCTACGACAGTACACATTTTAATCGCTTTAGAGACACTCCGTCAGTTGGGGGCCCAGGCATACATGTGTCTTCCCATTGCCGTTCCAAAACTAGTCTCTGCGGCGAGGACCGCGTATTCTTCCTCGTCCTCTAGAAAACCTCGGTCTTACCTAGATCCCTGTTAGACATCACCTTGATGACATCATTTCCAAAAACTTTCCAAAAATAAAATCACACTTTGGCAGAAGTGCAGCGCTACATCTCTAATATATATATATATATATATATATATATATATATATATATATATATATATATATTCCGGGTGTTTCGGATACAAGGGACGAGTGCCTATAAATTGCAGGCATTATGAACAGTATGAATAAAAGTGCGTATACATGGGGTTGTTGATGGCTGTCTGCCAAAGATGAATACACATATGTTTAAACAAATATATATATATATATATATATATATATATATAAATCCTGTCTTCAGAGCAATAAAGGCGTTGTAAATACTAAGCGCAATTTCTGTTTGCATGCAACATATTCAATCAAATATTTTTTAGTCCAAATTAATACAATATTTAGATGTTTCGTTGTAAAAATCCAGATGTATTTATTCGTCCATATAAATCGCTTGTAGTTTCTAAGCCACTTACTGCCCTGCACCGTATTTGAAGAGATATATAAACAGTTTCCAACCTGTTTTTTGGTCAAACACATTTAATTGATTTACTTCATCTTGTCTTGCATACACATAGGCTACATTTGTGTACAAAATGACTCCCTTTGTGCAAATAAAGGTGTGTTCTATTTTCTCTCCCTCTCTCTCTCTCTTTCTATATATATATATATATACGATTTTGCAGATACTTATTAATTGACCCATGCAAAGGTCACCAATGTGGCAAAGTGAAAATGGCTAACAGCAAAGGATGAAAAGTCGCGTCAAACAACAAGTAGAGCAAGAACAGTAGAAGGAGTTCTCTTAACCGTTCATTAGCCCCGATAAGGTTCTCTAAATGGTTCGCTGGTGGGTCGTGTCGATCGAACGGGGCAGCGCCGACAACGCTTCTGTTTGAACAACGCGCATTAAAGACATTATTGGAACGGAGCGAGCCACGTATGCGTCGCCGTAGCACACCGAAACAGCTGGCCCGGCCTGGAGACTAGGAACTAACTACCATTGGAGAGGGGAACGAGGTGGGCAATCGCCGGGAAGGCCAGGTGCCCGGCCGTAGTGGAGGATCTGGCGTTCATCAAGAGCTCACCAGGCGTCCATAGTCACGCGGCGCGCTCGGCACGCTCCAGAACCCGTCAAGAGCTCATCATGCACGCCGACCTCATCCAGGCAAGAACGAAAGCAAGGCAAACTGAAACGGGATCGTCAAAACAACACAAATTGCCCCGCCTTTCCTGTACGATGCAGATACATGTGTACACCCATACTCCTACCCCACTCCCACCATCATCATCACCACCATCATCGCCATCACCACCTCTTCATCCTTCTCCACCACCACCGCCTCTTCCCCATTCCCCTCTTGGTTCTTGCGGAGGACCTTCTGAGGCTAACAATTTTAAATCTCTTCCGTGCAGTTGCTCAAGTTGGTGTGTGAGTGAACCAAGTATGCCTGCTTGCAAGGGCAAGCAGCACACAGCACAGTACAACATACAACCTCTATTCCAACAGCTAATGCTTCTACTACTACTACTACTACTATCACGGCCATCTACACTGCCGCACCACCACTACCACGGTCATTACACTGCGTAGCGACTTAGTTGGCTATCCAACAAACAGCCAAACCTCTACAACTTGTCCGACTGGCTCAACGAGGCGTCCAATTATGCGGGGCCTCTATCAGTGCTGCTGCGTTTCCTACTTCTCTACGCTACTTTAGAGTCTTTGCTTGAATTCTGGTGCTCTATCTTGCCCCCCCCCTGGTTGCCCCCCCCCCCCCCACACACACAAGCAGCGCCAGAATTCCAGCAGAGGAGCAGAGTATCCGCTCATCCATCGATCTATATATCTATCTATCCGATTCAACCCCAGGGGTTGCTGTCTGCCTGCTTTCCCTGCTGCACGAAATGCATTCGGACGTGAGGAGCAGATGTATCCGTCGTGGCGTGTCGGCTTCGCTTCAAGGTCCCGCCTTTTTCTCGTTGCGGACAATACAACAGCAATCCTACCACGGCCACGTTATAGGTTTCGTGTCGCGTCTAAAGCATGTACTTCTTTCGTCCGCAGAGCAGAGAAGAGAAACGCTGTGCTACAATCGAAACGCCAAAAAATTATTTGCATGTTCCAATCCTCGAAACCTAATCAGGTCTTGCATCGGCAACTCTAACGTCTGCTCTATCCGTTGCCAGGCGTATGGCCAACCAGCTGCATATATATATATATATATATATATATATATATATATATATATATATATATATATATACATATAAGAACAAATAGGTCAATCTTAATATATTATTTAGCTATATTAGATTCATTAAGTACGTTTACCAGTAAAGCACACAGTAATATAAATAGTATATATAACTAAATATATATATATATATATATAGTATTTTCATTTGAAACATAGAAACTCTAAGTTTGTTTGACGTTATGCCTACTGCACAGGGTTCTAGGTAGAGGCACTAGGACTCGTGCATTCAATCACGGTACGACTTCGCATACACTTTCAAAGCAATCTTTCATACGACTTTCGGATATGGGTTAAACTTATACACAAATAAAAAAACAGTAAGTTACCTCAAATATTTTAGGTTACTTAAATATTTGTTTGGTATCTACTACGGCGTGTTTCTCCCGGTATGTGTGTGACCACCGTGGCTAAATCTTTAGTGATTACTTTAGAAGGCCAGAGAAGATTTTGGCGAACTTTGCCTATATAATCTAGTAGGATAGTGAGCTTGTCACGGTTGGCGTCGGATCTATCGGGGCATCGCCGGTTCGATCTCTGTTGCTGATCAAATTTACTCTATTGTTGAGAGTCAGCGACCATGCCGCCCCAAGGGATGCTGGGGAAACCCTAAATATCGCATCAGGAATCCTGCGCCCCTGGTATAGAAGTGTGATATCTGTATTTAGGTATACATCCATATAAAACCTTTTACGATATTTGTTTTGATATTTGTTTTTGCTAAAGCATTTTTGGGCTGTGTTCAGAGCACTACACTTTTAAGTGGGTCTTTTTCCACAACAACAAAATTGTGGCAACTTGGAATGGCCAAGCACCGAACAACCGAGAATGATATCTGAACTGTTATGGACGCAGAGAAGAGATAGACGGACACAACAGGCGGATGTAGTTAAGATTGTATTATTTAGGTTTTAGTATTGGGAAGTTCAGCATTTCAGGATTCAGGTTTCGCGTTCTACGACTGTAAACGGCACTCGATGGCATGGATGTTCTGATCTTGGTCCTTTACGCTATTCGAACGGAAACGTCTCTACGGTTTTCGCTGACTGGCTAGTACATTAGTAAAGGTCAACGGTAAATTGCAGAGATACTGGTGAAGAGAATAGTTAAAATATATTAATATAATGTAAAGGGAGGGTGCCAGTCAGTAAGTAGCTCAGGCAGAAAAACACTGGTAAAAAAATTCCAATAGGAGAAATAGTGCAGTCGATTAGAGAAGCGCCAGAAGGGTGGCATTTACATAGTTCAGGCTCAAGGTAGAACCTATAGCTACGTGCGAGAGTCAGATTACTTTTAAAAAAAAGGCCCAGGAACTATCAAACACTTGCAAAAACATAATGGTTAGGTCTTAAGAATTCATATTGACAAAATAACTTAAAAAGCGTTTGAAACATTACATAGCAATGAGAGGGAAAATTAAGAAGATAGACCCGGGTTGCTACAGAATTAGGGCCATAACGACTGATGTTTGGCGGAGAGGAGGGCAAAAGCATAGGCGTCAGATCAGTGGTTTTCACGAGTCTCACAATGACTCATGTGAGTAATGAGTTGAGAGTAAGAAATTGAAAACAAATGTGTATGTATGCAATGTCAACTGGTGTGTAATAAATAGCATGCCGCACAATGCCTCACTCAATGGCAAAGTTGGCATTACCAAGTTAAAATTTGTGTTTGTACATATCTTGTTACCCAGTTATGTACCCAACCTTATATATATATATATATATATATATATATATATATATATATATATATATATAGTTGCGGGATTTCTGCCTCCAACTTTTGCATACAATATATGATAGACATCTTCCAGCGGGTATTTGGGGGTGTGGAAGTGGGTGCTCGTAAGCCGTCGGAATCACAACAGCAAAGATGACGAGAAGGGCGCGATCACACAACGCTGTCAACGCGACCAAAATTATGTGGCGCGTGTTGTTCCCCTCCATTTCCCTTCGCTCTCTACGCCGCAGAGAGAATCGAAAGTTGACAGAGACGCCGTGCCGCTACTCTGTCAATCGGAGCCAACCAGATCAAACCAAATTATTGGCATCGATCACCAACATTGAAATGTGGAACCCTCCTAAACTACTACACTACAGGGGATCGAACTGGGCCGGCCTGTGTGGACCGGACTACGCCTGGCGGGCAGAGCCCGAATTTGTTGCTCACGATCTCACTTCTTTCCAACCAAGAATGGGAGAGAGAGAGAGACAGCAGAGCCACTTCGTTTCGCCGTCGCCGAAGGCCTCCGTCGGTCGTTGCAACAGACGATGGCTTGGTCATGCATCTTGGCGGCCTCAATTCGACGTACGCCGTGTGCATGGACGATGCGCGGCCCGGCGGCACATCGTCTGCTGGCTCTTCCGTTGGAGAGATCGTGAGCACGACTCGTTCGAATGCCGTCGGCGACGGAGAACGACGGTGGGGGCAACGTATATATATATATATACCGGGGAGGCACTTCACTCACCTATAGCAGTAGGAGGTAAATTATTCCACGTAGTACCGCAATGCTACAACGACGTATAGCGCCAATAACAACAGCGGCGGCAGAAATGTAGCTTGCTGGTTTGACTAGTAGAAGAAGGCATCATGCTACTCGAATAGGCGCCATCCACTCTGCTGTTGTCACGTCGCCCGCATCGAATTCTCAGCTGCAGCTAGCGGCGGATATGTGATGGGATGGCGCGCTCCGAAGCTGGCTGCCATGTGCTGCCACCGCTCACAATGCATAGGGAAAACATGTCGTTGAAACGTCGAAAACAACATTGAAGCGGCACATCATTGTGTCGGCAGACGCCAATGTACAGCGCCATGTTATTAGCGAAAACAGTTGGTTAGCTAGCCCTATTGTCGCTGTAACTGACGCTGGTGCCTTAGATCGTGGCCTAGATCGGGCGATCTGCGCCTGTCAAGTCATTCAATAGCGCCACTTATTCTGGTGGTACGCCAACGGCGCTAGTCGTAGCAGACTGGCGTCGGACGATTAGTACTTCAAGATTTTTTTTATTATTTTGAAGTGACGGCATCCGTAGCTTCACAAAGACAGACTAAATATATTTGATTTAATTTTCTGAACAGTGTCACCCTATGTCTCGTAACCGATTAGACCAGTTTGCCTAAAATGCCCCTTTTAAAGCGATATGCATGAAGCTAGCATACGCAATGTGCATTTGCGCGAAGTCACTTTTTTCGATGCCAATCCCTTCCACGACCTAAACACGCAAGGGAAAAACTGCGTTCTCTAGTGTTTTTGTTGCAAACAGTTTACAGCGCTTTGACTTGAATGACTACTCTAATATATAATTTGCTTCAAATGAAAAACACCATGTTGTGCGTGGTGTTAAGCCGACACGACCGCTCTGCGTCCTTGCCATACCCATTTCTCTCTCGAGGCTCATTCCATCAACAACGGAAGTCCAAGAAGAGTCCAGCTGAACAAGAGCCCATGTCACGTTTCCTCGTTAGTTGGCCGACTATTGTCTAGGCTCTTATTTATGTACGATTGTTTTACAGCAGAGAACATTCCATCAAACAAACTTGACGTCTTGAAGCGGTCACAAAGCAACGAGCAACAACTACAGTGAGGCTTGTAGGAACACTTAGGCGGCAGGCTCTCCGACAGGCTCTTCGTTCCCCGCGGAATGTTCAGCAATCCTTACTCACAAGAGCGAAATTGCTCAGTCGCTGAATCGCATTGTTGTTCTTGTTGTTGTTGTCGTCGTCGCTGCCGCCGCCGCAAGCAAGCTTTCTTCCTTGCCAAGTCAACACGACATATCGGCTGCGTCAATTGCGGTAAGCGGAGAGCAGGTGAGAAACGCAATTGCGAAACGACGTTGTATTGTTTTGCTGTTGTCCTAGCTAGGTTGTGTGTGCGTGTATGTGTTTTGTGTACGCGCGTGTCTCTATGTGACCCTCACTTCTGAGGGTCTTTCGGCGGCGGCAGTACGCAGACGTCTACTGTCGGCGGCCCGGTCGTGGTCGAGGTGATTCTGTCGCCCTTTTAGCTCTAGTCGCGCGACCTTAGCCCGAGATCTTGTGGACGGGCCGAGTCGAACCGACCAGCTGCCGGAAGACTTGGGGGGGGTGGAAGAAGCTTATGCATGACAAACAGCCTACTACAGGCTACTACAACTACTAGTGCGACTAAGAAGACTACGGTTACAGCGACTGCTCCTCGGATGACTTCTTCTATTTCGCTGCTTTTGCTCAGATTCGGCTCAAGCGACTCACTGACTGACTCACTGTCTGTCTGTCGGACTGACTACAGCGGCGTTCTTAGGGCACTTACGGTGACAGCTGTAGCCGTCCGTCGAGAGGACGTAACCCTCCGAACAACCGCACTCGAACGTTCCGTCGTGAAGATCGTAGCACAGCTGTTGACACGGGCCCCCTTCCGACTGGCACTCTCCTGCAAGGCGGACAACACGAAAGAACAAAGCAAAGAAAGAAAGAAACAGAGAAACAGAGAAAAGAAGCACAAGCGCGTAAGATAGATGTCGACACATCACGCGACCAACCTCACAACGACTTCGTTTCGAGATAGATGCGCTTTGCTCTCTGGCTCACCTACAGTTCTTACGACCTAGACTTTCTTTCGTTCTCGACGTTCTCATCATGTAACATGTCGGCGCACATGAACGCGTTCCCACCGCACTCACAAAACAAAGACAAACTCGCCAGCTCGCGCATGTTGCCGCGTCTAGCGAGTTCAATGGCATTTTTCTTATCGTCGTCGTCCTCGACGTCGTCGTTGTTGATCGGCACACGGTATGGACCACAAATAACAGGTACTGACGCCCTTAGACGCCCCCCTGCGCGTTGTTGCAAAGGCATACAATCAACAGATATGTCTTAATGCATCACTCCATACGTTTCTGTGTCTAGTCTAAAATGTATGTGATAGACGTTTTACGTAATTTCACTATTTTGACGTATGACTGTGGCTATAACAGACTATATAGGACTGTTATAGGAAATCTATAAACGAAATTTATATAGGAAATCCAATAGATGCTAAACCATACCGCTGAGAGTCAGCGGCCATGCTACCACAAGGACTGTTCGGGACATCCTAGATATCTTAACATGTCCGACCACTTAACACCGACCACTTAACATGTCCATTGAAGATATACCTCAGGTTAAGTTTCAAGCCCGTACGGGACGGAAGATAATCTAGAATTAAAAGCAACCTTCTTAATTTTTTTTAAATTTAAGAAACTATAGGACGACGATTATATATATATATATATATATATATATATATATCTGAGATGTGTCAAAGGTCTAAGGAGAAGCACGCTCAGCCAAATTGGGGTAAAATCATCACCCATGTACGAGTAGTGTAAAAAATACGATGACGCTATACACATCCTTACCGAACGCAGGAAATACGAAATGTAAATAGTACAATGGATAAAGGCCGTCACTAAGCTTAAAACTACTAAAAACACTAAATGGAAACGTGTTCTCGGCACAAATGGCTGGCAGCAAAAATGCTAATCAAGTAAAATTTGTCAATTCTAGTGGTCTAGTGATGTTAGTCAGCATGGGACAACTGATATAATGATCAGCATAACATGTACAAGTTGAGGGCATATCGGATGTTAAAGCGTCTGAAGCGTAAATGTACGTCTGTGTAGTGGGTCTCTGATGTTAGACTCTCCAGATTATATATGCAATCAATAAACGTCTATTGAAAAAAATATATATATGGGTTTTTGACAGGTTCAGAGCCTGTCGTAATAGGATAAATGAGCATGCAAAATAGACATATGCCTAAAACATAGTCAAAGTATAATCATTTGCATTCGTGTACAGTAAATAAAAAAAAATATTTAGCAGGAACTTCAGCGACGCGGACTGTTAGCATTATCGTATGGATTCATGCCTTTCTCTCTCGCTCCCTCTGTTGCTCCCTCTCTCTTAATTTAAAATAGCCAATAATAAATGCAAGGAGGCAAGAACTAGGGAGAACGGGTAAAAGGAGCACAGGACTGGATAAATGGCACAATAGCGTCGGCAATAGAATGCACTTAATGATGGTCGCGGCAAAATCCTTCCTGGATTCCGTGGATCATCATTAAACGAAAAGATTTGGTGCAAACCGCGATGTGCGCTCTGCCCACGCAACCCTAAGGGAGTAGTAGGGTTCGAAGTAGAATTAAAGAACGGTTCCAGCTACTCGTCTCTTCCTGAGGCCATGTAGGCGAGAGGTTTTTAGTGGATATTATGTCAACAGCATAAGCGAGTACCCCACTACCCGCTTCCTCTCAACCTAAAAAAAATTGGTGCAGTCGTCTGTCAGAGCTTCGTATGCTAATCGCGATTACATCGCCAAATAACCTACAATCTCAAATACGAAGAATCACATTGTCTCCACTTAAATGCGGCCAGAAGAATCATTAATAAAAAAAAATTGGTAATATATGTTAAATGTGTCGTTGAGTTTGGCTTGTGAAACTTCTTGCTTGGAAGAGTTCAGTATCGATCATAGAAAGAACTTCCTAAAAATGGTACTCTGTTGCTTCACATATTTAGTTTAAAGCCGACATGCTACACACTGGGTAGGTGACTGGGTGAGCAGCGGTGACTACTATGAGGAAAGTATGTTGAATCAAACCGCATATGCGCAAATATTGGCCAGCGGGCTGAAATTGGGACAACACGCATGTAAGAAGTACAAAACAAGTATATAGCCAATATTTGCTTACACTTTTGGGAATAATTCACTGCAGTTTTTCAAGTGTAGGAAAAGGACCGCAGCCAAAGTCCATTGTGACCAAATAAAATAGATCAGATTAATAAGTTAGGAAGTTAACGGCCAAGCCTGGTAATGTCGAATGATGCTGCCGCAAATGAGTACCCGACAAATCGTTGCAAACACCTCGAAGAAGCCGCAGTCGGAGACGTTTTTGGGTATCCTCGCTGGATCCCTACACGTCGCACCCCGTTACTATATGTAAATACTACTACCTGATTCATAAACTGGTAAACATTTTATTTAGGCTAATATCGCACGCGTTTAAGAGCTGACTTTCTACAGTTGATTCTGCTAAAAATTAACAAAAGTAGTTTATAGGTAAATAATTTACAGACAAATATACAGTTTTGTCTCCTAAGAAAAAGCAATGATAATTCGCCAAAATATGGCTAGATATATAAACTGCTGATTTGACTAACAAGCCACGGATATCAAGGTACCGTTTCGCAGATCAATGGCACCTATGTGAGCGTGACATGCATGAATGACGTCGATGACTGCCGTAGTTGACGCGAAGCGGGCGCCCCAACGACGTTCATACATGATGACGGCAGAATTAAAAGCTCGTTTGTGCCAGGCACACTGAGAAGCCAGGCAGCAAATGCCTTTAGTGAAGGCGCAGGCGTTCCGAAGATCGGCCGGCCGGTCATGAGCGTATTTGTCTGGTCTGCGGTGGCCTGCTATAGCACCGGCAGAAGCAGCGGCTGCAGCAGCAACAACGGCGGGTCGTTGGGTGCGTGAATCTACGTGCTATGAGCTATTGGAGAGCGAATACGATACGGGTGGCCCGAAACGACGCTTTTCCTCATCTGCCGCTGTGCAGATGGCTGAACTCCCCCAAAGCCTCCCTCCCTCCCATCAAACCCGTCTTACCCGCTTCTCCCTGCCGGCTTTCGTCTGCCGAGAAGGCCCGTCGGTAATGCCTTCTCTGTCGGTCTGCCTCCCTGCCTGTATGTCTGTCGATTTGTCCGTTCGTTGATCTATCCACTCTCCATCCATATTCAAGAACATCGTCACGACGGCCCTCACTCAATTCTTTCTCTGTTGTTCGCCGCGAAAAAGAAGAAGAAGAAAGATAGCAGGCAGCAAGCTTGCTATCATCCCGTTAGCATTTTTAAATAATCAAAAGCTCATCAATTTCTTCTCGCAAATGGCCCGAGCCGCACGGAGGGGGGCGCGATCGTGATCTCAAGGGCAAGCGAACAACCGCAGATACTACTTACTCGTCTCGTACACGACCGGCCGGGCCAGGGAAAGGGGACAAGATGACATTATTGTGGACATACGAAGCCCCCGAAGCTCTTCCAAGAGAGAGAAAGCACGTCGAGGAGGGCGCCAGCGTGGAAACCGGGGACGAGGTCATCAATGATTTTGTTGCATCATCTGAACTGTCTGTCTGTCCGTCGGCGGCTCGGCGGCGTAGTCCCGAGACGGTCCCAAAAGGCGGCGGTAATGTCATGGGGGGTGTGTGCACTCGGCGGTTTAGTAGTAGTAGTGGTGAAGGCAAGTTACGGCAGACGACACACCCATACGCACAAATAAGGGAGGGAGGTGCCGTCGTAACGCAAGTCTTCGTGTTATCGATTCTCGTCAGACTAGCGGGCAAGCACCGACCTATGAAGGAATTTTGCCTCGACCGTTAGACAGTGGGGCGAAGGGGGGTGGGAAATAAAACCGATTTTACAGAGGGAATGTCAACACCCTCGGTAGGGCTTGGAAAGCGCCTTTGATGCGTGCCATTATTTTGGAGGCAGGGTTGTTCGGAACTGGTTGTTTTCCTCTCCGCTGTCCTCTTCATCTATCTCTCTCTCTCCATTTTTTCTCTTACTCTCTCTTTTTATTCCCCGTGGCTTCTCCCGACGACCTATATTCCCGCTTTATCCCTGCTGAACAATGGTGTGCGCCGTTTATTTACTGGCGGTTGCACGACGCTAGTCAGCCATCTGTGACCTTCGCTTTTGTTGATAATAGTAATACGAGCAATAATAACTAAGGTAATCGGAAGATTATTAACAAAAACTAAAATACGTCGCAATGCTCGTAATTTTCATGCCGTCATATGGCTGCACGATAACTAACAATCACTAGCTAGTTAGTTAAGTAGCTAGGTAATCAGTTTACTACTGATGGCCCACGAGTCTTAATCGTGAGAGTGGCCGACAGCCATCTTAGAAAAGATACGACTGTGCATCGAGGGGACAAATACGATTGTCGGCGACGGGGGTGAAGTTGGAGGGTGAATCGAGCCGCAAATGTCCGTTCAGTTCGGACGACCGTCGTTGTAAACTGGCGTGCCATGTGAAGAAAATTAAACAGGTACGACCAGGTTGGGTCTGATCAACCTGCCACCCTGCCTGGTTGGCCGCCCGCCCGCCCGCACCCCCGTTTATTTTCCGCGTCTACCGATGCGTTTACGTTGTGCGATGTTATTACCTGTAAGCTACGACCCTCCTCGGCTCACGTCGGTGTAAAATGTCTCTCGCACGCCTAGCCGATAGGCCATACTTCCATTGCAGAGTCGTGTGTTTTGCAGTTCTTTTTTCGTCTTCATTTATTTCTATCTTTGTTAGATTCTAGCTTTGTGAGCTAGGCTCGCAACCCAGACCTCTCGTCCTCAGCCCACGGCGCTCTCCTCTCTAGCTCAGACCAAGCGACACCATCGCCCGCCTCCCCTGTTCCTCCTTCGGTACGCGTTGTCCGCGTCCGGTTTGCCGACCTTCCTCTGCCGTCTCGATCCTTTGTTGTTCCCCTCAAGGCAGTAACACAGGCAAGGGCAGCAGTCGTACCAGTAGCGGCGTTCGGAATCGATCGTAAAGATAACTCACATTGTCCAAGAAATCTTAGCTAGATGTGCTTGGGGAAGGGAATAGCAGTGGTAGTAGGAGGAGGAGTTGTTGTTGTTGTAGTAATAGTAGTAGTAGTGGTGGGGGCGGCGGCGGCGGCCGCTGGACGCAAGGAAGGACTCGTGGTGGTAGTGAAGTACTACAAGTCGTAGTAATAGTAGTGATAAGCTTGATCTTTATTAGCATCAGAGGTGTGTGGCGACTGCAGTAGTTTAGAGCTTTTTTTAGCTCTCACTGCTAACTAAGAATTGCTCTTTATAGCTAGTAGTACGCGGGACAATCGGCCTGCTCAGCAGACGCTGTCAGCATGAGCCCTCGAACGGCATCATTGCCGACGCACCAACCCTCTCCTGTTGTTGCCAAGCCGAGTGTAATCGTCAAGGACGCGCTTTGTTGTCATCACCGGTCTTTGTCAATATTATTATTGTTATTATTATTATTATTGTTGCTGGGCTGGCCTTAAGAGCAATTCCGCTACTCATGTACGTGGGACAGACAACCAACAGCCTGCTTATGGATCGCGGAAGACTGGCTAGCCGGTTAGACACATTAGGACTCGGTGGTTTCGGCCCGCCGGAAAAAGAGAGGCTTTAGTGGGAGTGGAGCAGCAATGACATAACGACGGCCCCGAACCTAGTCTGCCTGCCCGGGGCCGGGCGTTGGCAGGATGAATGAATGAATAGCTGGCGGCCGCCTGTGTGCGTGAGAATCGCAAAGTTAATGGTCTGACGCTGGTCGTAGCAGGCCCGCCGACAGGCACCCGATCGTCGATCAGTTAACCGGCGACCTCGACTTCATACGCTCACTTTCTTGATGAAGCGAACACCGACTCCCCCCTATCCTGTGTCGCCTAGATACTCACGGTTGCGAGGCCGGCGGCCATGACGACAAAGTTTCGGCGCAGTGATTTTGTTTTTTCGAGTCCGCAAGGCCATCAGGCTATATCATCAAGCAAGGTGTTCAACCCTCTTCCCAACGAATTGCGCCATGAAGCGCAGAGGAAAGCGGCATTATATACCTATAAAAAAAAATGCCGCGACCTGCAAGGCGTCAGTGTTCGATAGTCATTGATTTTTTTACCACTTTTTGCATTTTTTTGCAAATGTACTATTTCACGGTGAATTGGCTTTTGAAATTGCTGTAAACTCATTAAAAATGTCTATATATATGTATATATATATAGAGAGAGCAACAACATTTAGATGTAAGCTTCCCTTTCCTGCTGACGTCATTTGTTTTAAATCCAGTAGCAACGTTTTCGGTGAATGATGTAGCAATAGCTTCGCTAGTGTTCTAGCCATTCTAAAAGTAGGTTTCTATATAGCAAACCTGCACCAGTTGACGCTAATGAATAGCAAGCCTGTCGGAGCGGTCGAGCAGCATTGTAATTAGAGAGTGAAGGATCTGCTCAAAAGGATTTACGCCTTGTATGCCTCGCAGCACCTGAAGTTCGAAAATGCCGGAAAACCAAAGACTTCTAGCTAACGGTCGACATGCGCAGTCGCGCAATTCCCGGACGTTGCACAGTTGAATGCATTTTCGCGGCCGAATGTCGCGTCGAAGTGCCGCGCGGATGGGTACGCCGGACTGAGAGGTAGAAAGATGCAGTCACTCGATCACATCATGGTCGACACAACACCGTCGACACAGCGGCAACAACACCACCACCACCACCACCAACAACAAAAGCAACAACAACAACAACAACAACAACGACAACGACTACTGCTGCTGCTAATGCTGCTGCCACAAACATTGCGTTGCAGCCAAATGTAATTTCAGTATACGAGACAGTGTCAGCCTGCTGGTGCTAGTGTAGTTTTAGCCGGCGTAGCGCTTGTTGTTGTTGTTCTTGTTGTTGTGGTTTACTGGGCCACAAAGGCAACGACCGCGACGCGAGTTAGCTGGCTGGCCTGGTGATGCGGACAACCCGAGTGAAGCGTCCGAAGGCGGTTCATTTGCCGCGCGCTGGTGATCTCTCGCGATGGGCGTCGACGCGTCTCCGTGGGCCGAGGATGCTCTGTTCCTCTCTCTCTCCCTCTTTCTCTGGCTCGCTCATTCTCTCTCTGTATGATCCACTCGGCAGAACTTCAGCAGATCCCGTTTTCTTTACCGTCGTCGCTGCTGCCGCCACCACCACCGCCGCCGCCGCCGCCTTGCGCCCTCATTGCCAAACCCAGCGGCGCGCGCGCGTGAGGCGTCGCTCGGCCCGCTCAGCCCCGGTGGTGTCCCTGAGGTCGCCAGACGAGAACGACGACGACGACGACGATAACGGCAAGGATGACTTCGGGGGCAACGCTGACCCCCGTCTCCCGTCGAACGTCCAACCCCCGCCCACCTTCGACAGCGTGCCCGCGACAGTCTGTCCATAGATACCACCCGTCTATGGTGGGTAAGGGTAGGGAAGGGCAGAGCAGAGCGCAAACGGCCAGACTACTCGACTAAACTATTACCACTACTACAAGTACTGCACGACGAGTACCCCTATAACTAGTACTACTACTACGATTACTGCTATTACGACAGAAACAACAACAACAGCAACAGCAACAACAACGCCGCCGCCGACGCCGACGATGATGACGCTATGCTATTATTAATTAGAGAAAAGAAAGTTTTCCACTCGTTCCACATCAAAGCCATCTAACATGTTTAGCTGAGCAGCAGGGGGTTGTCTGCTCCCCCTCCGCAACCCCGCCCCCCGTCCGCCCGCCTTCCCCGACACCATGACGGTGGCGGCGGATATTACTGCTGCTGTTGCTGCTACCAGAACAACCAGTACAGTCCCGCTGCAGCTGCCACTGCGCTGTGCTTGCCGTCATACTGCTTACTCGTGCTGATCTGTCGCTCAAACTGCGGATACAAGGCCGCCTCCCCCCCCCCCCACCGCTCCCCCGACCACCCCGCGCCTCCCCCCGGACTTTCTCTCGAAGCCATCGCTGCCGCTTGACTTCAGCCAACGACTGTTTCTTCTATTACTAGCCTACCACCACTACTACTACTACTACTACAACTACTACTATATAGTACTACCACGACCACCACTAGCCCTTCGACTTGAGGACACTCTTTGACGCTGTGTCCACCGGACATGCTGGAGCGGGCTTGATGAGGAAGAGACCGACCGACACCAACCGACCCACTGGCTGGCCGACCAAAGGGGAAGTTAGAGAGAGAAAGAGATATAGATAGAGAGAGAGAGCGAAGGGGAGAAAGAGAGAGAGCAAGGCTAAAGCAACACCAGCGACAGCACTGATGGAACCGAGCGGCCGCCAAAAGCAACGAGGGTTCTGCTGCAAGCCTGCGCCTGCTGCTACTGCTTCTGCTTCTGCCGACTTTGTTCTCGTCTGTGGTGGCAGCAGCAGCAGCGTAATAGTGGTGATGGTGGAAACGCTGGTGATAAGTTCCACTTGTCCACAGAAAGATGGGTCGGGGTCCCATCCTCAATAGCGACCCGAAAAGCCGCCCGGCGTGTGACTCTTCTTCTTTCTGCCATATCACAGTTACTACTAGGACCGTTGCTACTACTACTACTACTACTACTACGACTAGGGCTACAATGACGACGGCAAGTGGCGCGGGCCCAGCTAAGATTGATCTTTGCTCACAATTTTCCAAGTTCTACAGGGACAGTATAACTAATTATATATATATATATATATATATATATATATATATATATATATATATATATATATATATATATATATATATATGTATATATATATATATATGTGTGTACGCTTGAGACAAACGCCATTTCATCACGCACCACATTTGACGTTAGGCATATTCTGTACTCAAAATAGTACAGCTATATTAAAATTAACTGCACCATTCAGGAAGCGATTAAATTAGTTTTAAAGCACGAGCGTAAAACGCAACAAACAATTGAACTTAGTCCAGCTTCGACGAAATATCCAAGGCGATTGGCCGACGAACAAGAAACGTTTTCCTAGACACTTTATTATGCGTTCAATGCAATAATCACTCAAATGGTGGCTTCATGTTTGATATGACGGTCCTATTGTGAGTGTGTACAAAATATGACCTAAAGTCAAATGTGATTGTTGATGCAATTTTTTTGAATATATGAGATGTGCTGCTTTATTTCTCGACTATAAGAGCAAAACTAAACATTAAACGATACAACGGTAGGCTAATTTCCGTTCTCATGTATCGGAGAGTTTCGACAGAGAACGTACAAACATCCCGCAGCAGAGCGGAGTATACAAGAGGAAAGTTGATGGTAAGCTGCCTTTTGATGCATGTGTTTAACTCGCCTGATTAAGACAACCGACGCTCTATATGTGTACGAATGCGTGTCTGGATGTTTGACTACATGTCTGTCTGTCGACACGCATAGCGCATATATACACTGTATGTGTGTGGGAAAGATCATTTCCCTAGTGATGGAGCCGTACCATAACACATACAAAAATCTGGCTGGGAAGGGAATACTATAGACTACTATCCCAAACGAATGTGGGTGGTATGCCGTAATCGAGTTATAAGTCGCAGCTGCGTTCCAAGCCACTGTGGAATGTCTGTTCAGTTCGCTGCAACTGCAGGAAACCTATGTTTGCTGATTCAATGATGACAACGACATCAGCATCAACAATAACAACAATATTAGCAGTCGTAACAACAATATAACAGCAAAAGAACAGCACAATTACAGCTACGACAGCAAAAGAACAGCACAATTACAGCTACGACAGCAACAGTAGCTAATCCAACAGCAACAACAACAACAACACCAACGATTACCAACATCAGATAGAGTAACAGGAAGAAATGTTTGCCACAGGAATGGTGGTGGAAACTGCGCCTCTTCCCCTCGGCCATACCTGCACCGCATCTGCAGGCAAGGAACTACAAATGAATTTGCGCGAATTGCGCTCGCCAATGTTCTGCCGAGAGGGTCACCCAGCTGTCGTTGTATTGTCAGTTTAGACAGTTAAAGCGCCGTTAACTGCCAATTGGGGCCATTTCAAGACAAATGTGCAGGACAAGGGATCTTTCATACAAAACTCACTAAAATGTTAGATTTGTTCTTAGCTCTGCGCAGGAATTATGGTTTTTCCTACGCCGTAGCAACACGCCTGTGCTTGGCGTATGTGAGCCGCGATTCATACGCATCGGTAAGGCGCGTGCCGCCTCAGTACCAGGTTAGAGCGAGAAGCGCGTCGTTCAAGCGACCTTACGACCAACCGTATCCGGTTTGCGCGGGACTGCGATAGTTAACCCCCACGGGGGTACCGCTAATACTAGCGGTCAGTATTAGTGGTACCCTCGTAGGAAGAATGTTATCGATAACGAACCACTACATTACCGTATTGCGGGCAATTGCAAGCAAAATGAACGGCGACATCGTCATTGCTCAGTATGAGCCTCAGCTAGCCCATGAAAGCGATTGAAGGCGCAGTCGGAGAGCAAAGTAACGACCATAAGGCGTAGGCTTGCAAGTGTGCGCGGATCGTTACGGCACAGTTTTTTCTCGAACGGCTTCCGATATGCTCGACGTTTACATATCGCCTTGCGGAAACAGGTTATGCAGTCGATACTGGCGTTAATCCGATTTGCTCATGTTAATGACTATGTTTGTTGATTAATGCTCTCGATGATTTCCTTTTATGTAGATGACCGACCTAGATACGTTAACATTGCTGAAGATGAATGCTCTGAGTCGAACACAGAACGGCTTTGATCTGGAAAACAGGCGCAACACTCTGATAATATAGACTGCACACTGAGACTGCAGTATGACTACTGTGGATGTCTAATGGTCGGGGATGCCAAAGTGCGAAAGGTTGTACGCGCAGACACGTGTTGTTGTAATTTCCTGATCGTGAAGGCGTGTCAAGTGTGCTCAATCGAGGTAATATTAATTGTCTTAGTGATTTGTGGCAGCTTGTGTCCATCTTGTTCCAAGCAAAAGTGTTTTCCTTTTTCGATGCCCCCCCCCTCTCTCCTGGAAAGCCAGTAATCACGTCTGTTATTCATTTTGAAACCCCGGATTTTCTAGACCGTTTTGCTTGTCATTAGGGTACTCCCGCAATATACACTTGACACCCACATATATGTTTGTGCACAACCGATGGTGTTGCTCATATTAGGCTTCTTGGCATAGACGATGCAATCACAGGCACAAGTCCATTTCCAAGGTAGCTTGCTTTGCTGCGTTTCTTGGTATAGCTCGACAAGCGCAACCTCATCAAACCGTTTTTTACCTGTTTGATCTGTTTTACCACTACCAAACAGATTAGAACAGCAGACCCTCGTACGTGCGCCAATAGACGTGTAAAGGGCCCGTGTAGTGCTGGCTGTATTGGTCATTTATAATCGGCCAATCACTTAAACTGTGTAGCTCTATCCGGTATGGTTCGACGACCCTTGAGCTGTCGTTAATGTTCTCTAGAGCCGGTGTAGATGAACTGTTAGGCAGCCACTGTTAAGAGTACGGGCTGTGCCAAAACTGTCGTCTCTTTTGCTGTTGCTCTTTTTAAAGGGCTTCCAAATGATGTGTTTGTGATTCGCAGTATGCTTTCCTAAATCATCCACACATTTTGGTTTATTTATATATATATATATATATATATATATAGTGGCACTAGACCTGCTTGTTGCCTTTATTATATTGCAAACATTATACGCTAGCGTGTTTGGTTGTAAACGCCTGTTCCATCTTGTGAAAGCGCTTGACATAACGTAGCTAGTGTTCTTAATATCTCTTACTTTGTTGAACTTGAACCAAAACTATTTTGCTTACTGCATAGTAAACTTTATATAGGACCAATATATATATATATATATATATATCTACATAGATGAATATATATTATATATATATACACATAACGTATAGCTCCACACACAACATCCTGCAAAATTCACTATTTCCTTTAGCGAGTACGCACATTGCCTCTACAATTCCCCGATGATGCAGCCCTAGGCTTTGTAGCATTAACTGGCTATTCAGCGAGAATCCTCTCCCAACCTAGACCCCCATCTCGCCACAGACGAACACGAACAAGACGATTCCCTTCTGATAACGTTCCATGGAGATGGAAATTCACTGTAATTTGCAGGCAGCAGTAACAGTGGTGGCTGTACGGGTAGAATCGTCGTAAGCATTGGCCCCGCATTGCTAAGGAAGGGAGACTCCCCGATTGTCGGCCGAAAACGACCAGGTGGGCTATGGTCTCGTCGTCCTGACATGGACAGGCATTTATCAGGGTATCAGGTGGCTGAGAACCCAGGCACCCCTAAACCTACGCTCGAGCTCAGATTACCCAAGCCCTCTTCTCGGTGTTAGTCCTTAGAGGGTCTCACTTCCGTTATTTCCTAGAGCATCTTCGATATCAATAGATATTGACCCCTCTAGCAATGTTTGCCTGCTATACGGGCAATATCGCCTCGGGCCAAGAGGCTTCCGCTGAGTGAGCTAGTCAGCGCCTTGTTTCTCCTTGCGTAACCGAGCCTATCCATGTGTCGCTGTCCTACGCTGTGTATGTAGGCTTGCCGAACTCTTGCAAAGAGCCAACAAACCGCCAAATGCTCTTCACGTCCGTTCCCTGCTTTCCTGTTTCGTCCTAGTTAAAACATCGCGCCACAATGTGGTCCTGTTCCAAACCGCCCTCCGCAGTTGGGGGGCGAGCTGCTGCTGTAGCTTTTCACGCCTGTCTGCTTCACCAATCGGGCGATCCCGACGGCAATGTTTGTGTGTATGAATGCCTGTACAGTACGGTAGAAGTCGACCCAGTGCATCCAGCTTCCCGCAGGACCCTATCGTCTGAAAACAATTTCGGTGCCAACGACGAGCAACCGATTCACGGGCGAACTAGCTTAGGGAAGAGACATAGCCACCCGGCAGTGTACTATGTAACTTATCGAGCTGTCTGTACGTTCCTCTATACGTTGATGTGGTGCGTTGATCGTTGGCGAGCAGCGAAGCCATGGTATACAACCTAACTTATAGTTCGGTCTAGCCTCAAGCTTAGCACAGAGTTGCCGGCCCCTAAATCATAACACGTGAGACTATATATATATATATATATATATATATGATTAATTTGCTTTTTCGCCTCCTTAGTTTGGATTGGCACGCACCCTCGTAAATATATATATATATATATATATATATATATAACATGAACGATTATTGGCTAAGTTTGTTCAATCTCCCTTACTCCACCGACAGACAAGGTAAAATCAGCGTCCTCTAAATCCCAAAATGTTGCCCGCTTCATCGTTGACGTGTTAATTGCTTGAGCCTCTCTCTGCTCGTCCATCATCAATAGATCGCTCGAATGAAGAAATGCAGAGTTTTACGGAGCCTAGCTAACCGTATATCAAGCTGCTTTGCGCCTCCCCGGCCAACCCACCCTGTTGATCCCCTGATGAGAAGAACGAACAAGGGGAAGGAGGTGAAGGAAGAGAGGAAGGAAAATGAACGAAACCTATATTGATCCTGGGGGTGGGCCTGCAAGCTAAGAGGCCAACGACAACAACTAGTTTAGATACTGCTACTGCGACAACGCCATATAATATTAGCAGGGGCCGATCTCTCGAACTGGGTGGGGTGCGGCTAATGCGAGCACTGGAGAGGGCGAGACAGACCCTTGAGCGACTGTGTCTATGCGTTTGTGTAAGAGAGTGGGGAACAGTCGTCTGGCCTATGGGGATAAGCGGCGATATGTAATTAATGCACTCACAACATTCGCACACAGAGCCGAACTGGCTGCCCCATCGCTGCCTCTCACTTCTCCTTTCAAGAACGAACAACGCTATTAAAGCAGCATGCGGCCGTCGCTTCCATAGGTGGCGGTGTCCTTTCCAATTTGCTAACGCGAGCTGTCCCACGAGATCCAGCTTGGTTCTTTGGCATATATATATATATATATATATATATATATATACACACATATATTAATATATAAATGTCTAATTTCCTAAAGATAGAATCTGTTCCCAGTGAACGTGTGATCTACCATATTAACTCAAGCTATCATCAGTCAATCGCAAACCTTTCCCAATGGTTGCGTTGTCAGCGGGTCCGGCTTACCCAGCGTTTCAAATGCGAAGGTGAAAAACTATGAGAATGACATGATAGGCCTTAGTTCTTCCGAAAGTTGTTTTGTTGCGTCATTATGACTGCGTAGCCGGACCGGTACGCACAGTGATTAGCAATTAAGGGAGTTAGAAAGCCGGTCACGGTGTGTCATTCCAGACTAAGATCTAGAGTATGTACCCTTATTAGTGCATGTACCCTTTAACAAAAACGTAGAGCATGAGCCCGTCAGGGCAGCGTCCATCATCTCTGAAGAAGCAGGGTGGGTTCTTGAATGTATTGCCTACCTGCAGAACGCAGGGCATGAACGATACTAATCCATGTCTACCGCGGTTCACCAGCCTACCGCACACGTGTGAAGCTCAACTAGCTATGCACCTAATCTGAGGCTGGAGGAAAGGGTACCTCTGGACGGAGTGCGTCGAGAAACCTTACTTTGTCGCTGTTCTGTGTGGCAGACAGAAGCAGTTACTAAAAAGGTTGCTTGTACACCTTAGCGGCCACCCGTTTTGAACCTCGGATTTTTCTCGCTACTGCTGACAGTTGTCGACAGTGTGGCACTATATATATATAGAAATAGGCAGCATACGTCTGTATCGATGTACATATATACGCGATTAAAGGCTAGAAAGCTGTAGAATGTTTGTGAGATTATTGTCGCATTCCATAACTGATGCAGAAGCCACCACGACGGTTATCGGTCGTGACACAGCGATGAATCCCGTAGGAATGCCAAGAATGAAGAGCGATTTGCAACGGTGCGCTCTATATTTGTGTAGCGATAACTAAGATCCGGCGCATTACACGGCTATATCGAATGATGGCATAGTTTAACCGTAACAGCAATTTCAGCAACTTCTTTAGTACTAAGAATTAGAGACTTCTTGTGGCTGGTTTCACTGCAGGCGGTCGAGTGTACGCGGTTACGCGTCACTTCCCTACGAGCATGACCAACCTACTTTTGCTTATTGGTTTTAACGTCCGTGGTTTTAGCTGCAACGTTTATCGTAGAAAGTAGCTGCAACGTTTATCGTAGAAAGTAGCTGCAACGTTTATCTACGAGAGAATGCCCTGTAATTAGTGCCAATCAGAAATAAATTAGCCTTGAGACCTCAGACTGCGGTAACCCTTCTATCCTTCTATCCGAAAGGCAGAGCTGCAAGCGTTTTCGTTCCATGACGCTGTGTTTTGAACATTCATTTTTGGAGGCACGGAGTGCCACACAGACGTGCGAAACGAACATAATTCGTGCCAACGCTCGTAGTAACCCCTGCTGCTTAAAACAAGACGACCCAGATAGAAGGATCGAGGCAGAAGAAGTGGGGAGTTAACCCCATCGCTGAAACCTATTATCACTGTTGCTGTGAACATATTGATCCGTCATTACGGGGAACCGTGCGCTATACTTAGTTGTATTGGCTTTCTCTTATTCTATCAGTAGCTGTCGACTGATGGTCGGTCATAAAGAAACGGCTGGTAAACATAGGGAATCTGCCACGCTGTCGAATTGTCAAAGCAGCCACTTCACGAGCCGAGGCACGTGCACACTAGATGCAAAGTGCATGGGTTTCCCGCCAGACTCCGTCAGACAAGCGCCCTCCACACGCAAGACAACAAACAACTGCATCTGTAAATACTGCTAAGCGGCTTGTCCAAAGCCTGTTGTTCGCCGCCATGTTCCTCGAATCTAGAAAATTAGCTTCTAGAAGCTAGATCGGAAATCTAATACGAATGTGAACTCGAAGAGACGCTAAATAATGCTAATGGTGATCATTTATAGAACTATTCCATTCTCGTTAGTACATAATTACTTGCAATCTGGCCGGACTATATTTGTCTGTCCTAACGCACTTTCATGTTCTGGTTAGTCGCCTAAGTGCGAATTATCGTCGCTGTCAAGAGGCCGTAAATAATATAAAAACATTTCTATTGCAACTATTTTAGATAGGAAATCTATCCACGTTGAGTTGTGACGCATGGTCCGATGTGGCTGTTGTGGCGTCAGTTGACTTGGCACCAAAACGGATGAATATCAACTAATAGATAATTAATTATCAACACTGGCCCTAATGCTTAATATTATTTTGTCAAAGAATGAAAACGACATAACACATACTATTAAGATTAAAGGTTAGTTTACTTATGTATTGTTCAAAGTTGCAGATCCTTTGAAGTTTAGCGTTGACTGGCACTTGAAAAGACGTGCCATCTACCATTTCTAACTGACGATAAGTCATGAAATTGCCATTATTGTTGCCAATGTAGTTGTTGTTTCTAATTTACAATATTGTGCACAAAATACATCGTTATCACACAAATCGGCATTCACTACAGTTGGTTTAGTAAGACACTGTATTACGCTGCATTATTTTCTATGCTTCGCGTGTCCTCCTCTTCCGCCTCGGGGTCCTTCATCCAGCCTCGCTGCACCATGAAGGGCACGAACCCGATATTGTTGTACAGGGCCATGCCGACAAGTAGAACAGCAAAACCTCCCAGCGTCGCTACCTGGAACTGCTGAGTACCGAGGGCCAGCGAGACAGCCCAGATAATGATAGTGCGCACCGAATCGAGAACCATACGTGTCGTTGCCGACAGTTGCTTCGTAACCGAGACGCCGGCGAAGTTGAAGAAGCTGATCGACACGAGCGTGCCAAAGAAGCCACCGGCAACCGATCCACTTTGCGCGATTTGGTACAGACCGTCGATCGAGTCCTCGAAGGGCACACCTCCAACCGTAATGAAGAACATGGGCACCAGCAGTATGCCAAGCGTGCACATGCCGAAGAAGCCTTCCCAGCCGACAGCTTGTAGAGCTGGCACGTTGCTCTGCAAGACAAACTTTTCCTCAAGCACCATCTGCGTGGCCGTGATCACCTGCGCCACCACGATGAGCAAGTCTCCGGTTATGATCGATTTCTTTGTGTACTCGGTCGAACCGCTGCCACCACTCGCCGAACTCAAATCAGCCAGGCCCAGAATCACAAGGCCGCTCAACACGAATAGGATGCCGACCCATTTGTATGCGAACAGACGCCTCTTCAGGAAGATCATCGAGAAGAGACCGGTAAAAATGATGACAGCACCGCGGAACATTTGAAACGAAGCCGGGTAGGTCATGATGAGGCCGACGTACATCACACTCGTACCGATCATGTCGCAGAGCGCCGGCAAGTAGAAGATAAACGGGTTGAAGTCACGGTTACCTTTGAGCATATCCGGCAGCTCGTCCTCGGGCGCCTGGCGTTTCTTGTACACAAAAAGCATAATTTTGAAGAAAATCAGACAGCTGAACTCCCCGATAAACATGCCCGTCGCCTGGAGGAAGGGGTGCTTGAACAGATGCTCCTGCGTCGTCGGCACGTTAGCGGTGCCATTATTGTACAGTCCTCCGGGGCGTCCTCGAGCGCTGCTCGTGTCGGCAAACTTTGTGGCCAGCGTATTGATCGAACCGGTGACGACCAGCATGCCGGCCAGGAACAGTTGGTACTTCGTCCAGGCCATCGTTCTTTCGTGCCTGAAATCGTCCCGATTGTCTTGACGCCCTTCGACGATTGCAGTGCAGGGCTAGGATACCGGGCCGCGGCGTAACTAGACGACCCGGCCGACACTTGGAACAGTGAACACGGGACTGACGCCAACTGGCCAAACTGGTGGAGTTGGAGTAGCCCTCGCTGTACACGCGACGTTACCAGTGAACATCGTGCTGCTACTGTTACTGCTACTACAACTACTACTGCTGCTGCTGCTGCTAATACGACAATTGCTATCGCTGCTGCCTTTAGAGTAACGAGCGCCGACTAACGACGAGCGGGCGTTGGCGGCTTTTGCCGGGTCAATAATCCTCGAAGGATTATTAATCCGGCGTCTATATCACCAGTATAACCGTCCCGGAATGCGAGATCCCACACTCCCAATACCCACTGCTTCCAAGCTGTGACAATTTATTTCATCTCACAATGTCTCGCCCTATACGAAGCGAACGCTTAGTCATTACCTAGCTATACAACGGAAATACATCGGCCATATGTTGCCCGCTTATATAGTGGTTACATTTAAATATAGTTTTGTTTAATAAGAAAAAAAAAAAAAAAAATATATATATATATATATATATATATATATATATATATATAATAATTTTAAAACGCAAAAGGCGTTTTACACAGCTATCTTGTAATTGTACTGTAATGGTTACGGGTTAGCCGTTATTATAGGTTTCGGTTTTAATTTTTAGTCAAACATTTGACCTGACATAATTTTTGAAATGTATATATATATATACTTGCCGAGCATTTTCGTGAAATTGACCTGATAAAGTAAAGCTTTGCGGCCATGGCTTAACTTTTTCAACGACTGGCTTTTTCCAAAAGAATATTCACACTGTCTCTGCATCGGATACATAAGCGGGTTCCATCATTCAGCTCCGATGCTTTTAATTTAACTTGAACGTTGAAGCAGGTAAATAAATGCATTATTTGTAATCATCTATTCTACAAGCGGCCACGGTGCACTTGCAGTTGTTCGTTTCAACTGTCTGTTAATGCCTATCAAACACATAAATATACGCATTTTATACTTATGCGTTTATATGCGTGTGAGTACGTGTGTGGGTGCTAGGTGTGGACCAGAAAAAACTGAGCTCGGCCATCAACAACTACTCACATTTAACTTTTAGATATTGCTTACAACTTCTAGTGCTGTAGTTGCCGGCCATCTCGTCTACTCCGCATCTCGCCGTCTACGCATGCTGCTTTTGTTGATAATCATTTAAAAAAGTCGACATGACTGCAGTCGAAACGACACGGAGGTGTAATTGCTCACGAATATTTGCGAGTACCTCGAGACCCCGCGGAAAAATGGCGGTCAAAGACATTTAAAGAGAAAAGTGCACTACACCTTGCAGCAGAGCCACGGTGGGATGAGTCAAGGCCTATCAAAATCTCTGCAGATATTGACCGCTGGCTCTCTTATCTCTAGACTTTGGCTGGCCTTATCGGGAATGCGTGGCTTGCTGGCCACAGGACTGTTACCGGGAAAACGATCGTTCCAACAAATGGAGCACGTTAATCAATAGCTACGAATCGGGTCATCGGCTTGACTTCTATTGCATCGCTGCAACACTGCATATATATTTTCGCGTACACAACTATAGACGTATAATCATGTGGGAAAAATATGTTATAACAATCCAGTAACAATTGCCGTTCATGTATATATATATATATATACAAATTATAAAAATGATTAAAATAAAATAATATATATATATATATATATATACAAATCACGAATAATATTAAAATGAAATAATATTATCTTGGTTGTGTCAGGACATGCATTTGTCATATATATACGGGCACTACTCGAGATGGGAAGTGGGACCCTTCTTATTCCCTATTTACAACAATAGTACGTAACGGTATATAAACCTCCATCATAAAAAAATGTGTATATAGTCCTTCAGCCCTGAGTCGTAGATATCAATACTATCAAAATATGCACATAACACGCAAAATTCACAAAAACAATCTATGAGACGTATTAGTCCCGCATGTTATCTAGATAATTATTATGTCTCAAATGACAATCTAAAGATTACAGGCCTCGAAAGAGAGGGAGACGGTGGGAAAAGATGATAATTTAGCTAACTCCATAAAGAAAATAGGTATTGGCCTTGAGCAGCAATATATCTGTCCCAGTACCCCTTTCTTACACAATTGCACTGGTTACTCGGCTCATAAAATGCAGGTTAGCCGCATAATGTGTCCACTGGAAAACGCGTTACCACGTCATGATTACTCTTAGCCCCACTCTTTACTTAATGTTTTATACTATTCCAAACTATGATACAACTGCGTTAAATCTAGCTAAAGCTTGTTGCGCTTAAAACCGGTTCCTTCCATCGTAGATTACCAGGACAGCTGCGTATAGACTGACCTCAACAAACGGTCTCGGTTCTCAAGTCGACTCAGGGAGGGGAAATCTTTGTTGCTTTCTGATACAGTCAGGAGAGCAGTATCCTTCCAATTGGTTGCCAGGGAGCCCGTGCAGAATAATAATAATAATATATATATATATATATATATATATATATATATATATACATTTATATATAATATATATTTTATATATAATCTATTGCACTTGTTGAATAGATTTGTCCAGCAATGAGCTAAAACGAGGGCATCCGAGGGCTGCTCGTTCTGCACGCTTTCCGGCTCGGATGCCTTCTTCATGTGCAGACCTTTAATTGCCAGCGTGATCTCTTGAACTGAAAAATCCACTCAAGCATGTGGTGTTTTGTGGTTCATTCGTCTCAAGTATCGAGATACGATGGCACTGTCGTAGAACCTTATTACTAGGTGCTAACATATTAGCAAAATAACTTTTCAATTCGACTAAACTTTCGGAACATGATATGTACCCGCCCCGCGGACAGCAGCTAAGGCTAACTTAAATATTGGAAGTCGGCTAGAGTGTTTTTTAAGGCCCTTGAACGCTTTGTAGGTCGGTCAAATCTGGAGTAAATTCACACGCAACTGCAGAAGGGGCGGAGCAGGATGCCGACCACTGGAGGATTCCCTACGAGAGCGAGTGTTGTTTCCACCTCAGACGGCCGCACGTATGCACAAACGAGACATGTACGTAAACTTTGCAGAACGAATATGTTGCCTTCGACAAAGCGGACTTAACCGTAGTTGTAGAAAACTGAACTCAACTCAGATACCTTACGCTTCAGCGTTGTCATGGTGACGTCCTAATTCGAAGTGTTAAACGCGTTCTTCACGTTCAATAAAATCAGTAAAACGAGGGAGCGCGTCTTGAACGAGGCAGCAGTCTCCTGCGATGCCCTGTAGAGCGTCCGGTGCAGAGGGTCTTTTTTTGTAGAGAGGTAACTGGAAAATGCGGTTTGCTGACGCGGGCACTCCAACCCACTAAAAGACAGTCATCTCCCCATCCTCCCAACCGACCGGAAACTGCATGTGCAAGTACTTTAAACAATCGAAGGAGGTGTGAGTCTACTCATGGCCAGCTTCTTCCCCGGAGGCCTGGGAGTGCCTATCGTGCGGCGGTTATTTGCTATAGATTTTGCCACGAGTACGTTCTTAAAAAGTTTCGTCGCCAAGTTTTGCCTTGCCAACGGTGCCAAGGGACTCCTGCTGCCTCACCGAGCAGCACCCCTGGCTCCGCTCTACTTGGTGAGAGACGCCCGGAGCCGTTGCGGAGGTTTCCTGTGTTTCTGCGAGCACACGTACATCAAGGGCTTTTCCAGTCGGGCCTCGACAGCCGCAGCAGCTGCTGGACATCATCCTGTAAATGCCCAGGGTCTAGTCATCCAGCTTTTCCAGCCAAAATATGCCTACTAGAAGGCGGCGTTCGTCTCCCCCTCTATTAAGAGAGCATGCAAGAGGCTTCCAGGCCTCTCTGGCGTGGAGCTCTGCCGTTGTATACGAAGGCCGTTGGAGTAGCTGTGGGAGCGACGGAAACTGAAGCAAACATTGCAGTGATAACGCCCGTGTCCACCGGCAATGAGTTAGTGCCCGGAGTCCACCGGCAATGAGTTAGTGCCCGGAGTCCACCGGCAAGCCTTTTGCCGATCTAGGGGCGGTAGTGCCCTTTAACGATAAGTAGACGCGCCGGAGGGCCTTTAGGAGCCAGAATAAACTTACAAGTTTTGTAAGACCTTCGGCGGTACTCCCCGTCCTGAGCCTAGTCGAGATATATGCCTTCGCTGACTTAGGATCTGCCGATGAGCACTGGATGCAGATCGCGGCAGGTTCCAAAGGCTGAGAGGGGCTTATTTGTCCTTAAACCGTCTTTATCCGTTTAAAGTGCCTGAATTGAGCTTAGAAATATCCCCACACCCTCATCTGCATTCTTGCGCGCAGCTCGAAACGCCCCTCTGAGTCGCAGCCGTTCTGAGCTTACTCATATCCAGGTTGAGTTTTCGGCCATCTTTGTATGCTAAACCTTCATATTCTTGGCCCCCCAGGACCTTGCAGGCTCGGTCGTATACTGAGGAGATTTCCTTGTCGTTCCCCTCCCTGCGCTTGCATGAAAGCATGGTCAACTGCTCCAAGAGGTTCTAAGAGTTCCGGTGTGAGTGCCATACGTCGGCACGAAAGAAAAGTGCGGCCCAGCACAGGGAAACCACTGGCAAAGCACTGCACAAACAAAACACCAAAGTCTAGCAAACCATCGCCGTCGAGAGCGGACGTTCGTTATCAACGACGATCTACACAAGACTTGCCAATAGACTGCTTAGTAGGATTACGATGGAATCATAGTACAGGTGCAATAACGAAGTGATTGTGTGTGAGCTGAGCACAACCCCTGGATAGGCGCGTTATTTAGAGCGCCGAAACCAAGAATGCCACCGGGGAAGAGTGGCGCAGAAATAACCCCGAAACAAGCGGGCGTCACCACGCGTAAATCAGCTCCGCCGGCCGAGCCGACATATGATGCATCCGACCGTCCTCCTAAGGTCGAAATCATCATCCAACAGGGCAACAACCAGAAGGGTCGTGGTTCAGTTCGCGTAGAAGGTCCAGGCACGTACATCGTCAAGACGAAGGTTTACCACGACAAAATGCGGTAAGATGGTGAAGATAGTACGCTTGGTTCAGGCCGATCTAATCATCCACACTTCAGTGCGATCAGTAATGTGATAACGTAGACGTATCTAATTTACCAGTATACATCAAATATGTTGTTATTATAAAGACATAACGACATTACGTTTAACTGAGGTCAATGCAACGTATTTACATTGTTTCCACGTGTTTTGTAGAATAAGATGTTGACCTTCAATAGAGTTTGGTTGTCGCCCTGTTTCGTAAATTGGTACACGATAAATATATATATATATATATATATGGTAAACGATATATTAAGCCTACATATGCCCCAGGTATCCCACTCCGCGCACTTATGGCCCTGGGTACAGGCGTTTGATAATTTCTTGAAACGAAGTTGATCGTCCATAGTAACGCGGCAACAGAGAGCTAGATGCTTTTAATAAATGGCTTTATCCAAACGAATACGGATAATATAAGTTTTTGTATCGTGAACGTAGTACACGCGGCAATCACCAATACCATTGGCAAAATAATGCCATCTCTATTCTCACATGTGTTAGATCTACAGGCTCCTTCAAAAAATTAAAGAGGCATCCTGAAAATAATGAGATTGCATATACGCTTCGAAACTTAATCAATTGTGGCTCTGAAAATGAAAAGGCGATTTCCGATACCGGCGAAGAGGCAGGAGTGAAATGCACTCATGACCTAACCGCTCACGTTCATGTAGTGTCGTGGCAAAAAATCAGCCAGAACCAAACAATACAATTAACTTACTATCTTTAAATGGAATAGCGAGAATAAAAAAATTAACTTTGGCTGTTTTTCGCTGACCATGACTACACAATACTAGTGCTGACTGAGACCTGGGTCACAGAACCAACTGTGATAGAATGTATTGGGCAACAGCCTGAGGGTCCCGGACACAAAGCAAACAGTGGCTTTGTCGGGGACATTAACTGTTACAGCGACAAACCGGACAACGTAAGAACAGACGCACTTATCAGCACTTTAACGTCCAGCAGTATGCGGGTGGTCTCCACAGCCGAAAGGACTGTTTAGGAAACTGAACTAGAGCAAGAGCTAAAAGTATAATACCAAGAATTACTGTGAGTTCGGACCTCGTTCAGAACGAACAATTTCAAATTGCAAATGTTCTGAACACATCAAGCTGTTGTTCTGGCTTCTTGCCTCTCTGCTCTCCCCAACGAAATAATGAAGGCGTTTTACTGATCTGAAAAAATCTGAAGGAAATCTAGCATCTTAAGTGTGATATAGAAAGGAAAAGGGAATTCCTTGGCACCTTCATTGTACTGCGGCATAGCAAAGAATAGCGTCATTTAGAGAGTTCCATCTGCATTAAAAGTGTCGACTAGATTTCTTGCAAGGTACCGACCTTCCAAGAGCAGCAACACGGTTTTCGGCGAAGAATATTATAGCTCTTCGAGGAAAACAAAACTTTTTATTTCTATGTTTGGATTTTACGGCGGCTTTCGATGCAGCGTCACGAACAATAAGCCTCGGGAAGATAGCGTCACCTGGTGTCTCAACGGTAATACTAAAGCTATTAACAGGCTGTGCTACAAGATGGCCCTGTAATCCTCGACGACGGGATGAGTGAGCACACGCCAATTAATCAGACTACAGGGACAACAGACAACATGACTCTATTCTTCTCGATATTAGTTAACGATCTGCCGGACAAAATCCAGCGGCACCATTCGCGAGTAAGTACACTTTTGTATGGCGGTGACCTTGTCCTCTACTCCCAGAGTTGATATTAACTACAAAGATCACTGCAGCCGTTTGTTGACCTTAACTCTCAAGTGATAATCTCTAGTGGTAACTCTCTAATGGTATCGGAAACTAAAAACATGCAATTTCGCCGTGGTGGCACCAATATCATTTCTTCAGCAATTTTCATATTTTGGAGTAGTCTTCTCAACACAAGGATTCAATTGTACCTAACGAATTGAGGAAATAGCTCGCAAGGGCATTTGGCGTTTCATAGTATCGCAGAGTAACATCGGATGGCGCTGAATGTCGCTCTTAGCCTTTAATTTAAAGATTGTGTTGCTGCTTACGGGAGACAGGTCATATGACCCTATTTGTCTAAAGCGAACTTTAAAGTACCCGACAAAGTTAAAACCAGTTTTCTAAAAATGTACTAGTAGTCCGCCGTAATAGCCACAACCAGCTTATTTACTTTGGCCTCAACATCACGCCTTGTGGAGATCCTTAGAGCGACGTATGCCTTACCCAGAACGAATGCCCTCGACAATCATCTCGCTGAGTGGGAATATAAAATTGCGTTTCATGGCGTTTTCATGCGATGCTCACAGGAAGGGTCGTTTGTACTTCGTTACCGGGTTTGCAGCAATACATGGGTTTTATGTCAAGTTATGTACACAAAACAGGTTTCACAAAATAACAACCGAGTGTAAATGTAAGCTGTGAGAGAATCGTGTCAACTGAACCTCTAACAGCGGTGTCGCTGACGAAAGTGATGCACGGAAGCTGTAATACAAATAACAATAAACCAAATACTGGTATATATTTTTTACGCGTTGATGATCTATTTATAGCAGGGAGCTTTTCTGGAGCTATAGACACATAATCTGTATATTGCATTACAGGTATATTGTGGCATCTCAGGAGCGAAGATTTTATAGGGAGGTCGATGTGAAAATTATGGAAGTCAAGGGGCCGCTCAGAACAACAAAGGTCATACTTGAAGGTACTATGATTTTGTTTTCTGTGTACACTTTGATTAGATTGCCCAAGTGCTCTCCTGCTACAAGGACGAATCGATAAAAATGATCGTGTAGTGAACATTTGACGGTGCGCCTAATTATCCTTGATGGTTGGACTCTCCATATGCCTTTCTAAATTAATACCTAAAATTATGAATTAACTAGAGTCAAACAAAGACTATGATTATCATGATATGAGTGCAACTAGTAAACTTTCAGTGCAAGACCAGCCGCTGTGAGAGGCCAGCCCACCAGAGAGGCGGTGGCCATAAGGGAGGCGACGAACTTGTTCGACGCCGTTTTGACATTCAAGACAGCCAAGCAAACGGCCAGACGGGCGGAGGCTTGAGTGGGTCTCTCGGGGGAGCGGTCGGGACAAGGAGCCAGCAGTGAGGGGAAGGGGGGAGCAGCCGGGCCTCATGGTCTCGACGCACCCTTACAGGACGGTTTACAAAATCGCAGAATCCACAGGCAAATATGCCGGATCATAGTCAGGGATAGAGCTGGGTGACGGAGAATGGCAGAAACGCCTCTCCCACGGCTTCGAAGTAATGCCAAATGAATACCGAGCCTGGGGGGGGGGGGAGCCGGGTTTAGCGCACACTAGTCACGCAGGCTGCTAGTGACGCATGTGCATCAAGCATTCCCGAAACCTCCCATGACAAAAAAAAAATAGTAAACTTAGGTTAAATTTAGCTTGGTTTGAAAGACCTGTTATCAAAAGTAAACTTGTAGCAATGGCTGACTACAAGATATCAGTTTCGTTGTTTCCCTTTAGTTGGGCGATGAGCCGATAAGAAGTACAGGAATACCGGTACAGGCGTGAAGCTTATGTAGGCATGTCGGGTATGACACCGATTACCGTAGACAAGCGACGACAACAAGTAGCAGTCTCAGTTGCGCAAAAACGCAAACATATTTAACATGTTATATATCCCCTAACATCTCTTGGGAAGTTTAGCAACTTGACACCCCATAAACGATGTCTAGTAGATCATATCCACGATTATTAAATCCCATAAATGATGTCTGGTAGATTATGCCCACGATTATTAGGTTCCTTACATATAGCCAGATTACATATGCGAAGCATTCGAGCAAAAATGCTTAAACTATTATGTGAAATAAGTGTGGACAACAAGCGTGCACACATATATGTGGTAAAAGGGCATATAGTAGTAATGGCATAATGTGTCCATGGGCGAGTGCGATAAAGAGCGCTAAAAAAGCCCACGCTACGAGTGATCCACTGATACAACTACGCAACATGGAGCCGAACTTATTTGTTCGAGTACTCCATATATATATATATATATATATATATATATATATATATTCGCTCGTATTTGAGCAGTGAATTACCATTATCTATAGGATTCCAATGCGGGTTACAATCTAAAGGTAAGCGTGTACGTTACGATATGACGGATGGATGCAGTTCGCATCCTTGGAAGGTATCACGGCTGTGCAAAGATTCGAACTGTATAAACGATAAATAAACCGTTCATCCAGTTCAAAGATGAAGGATACCGCATGTCAGTTATATCCCAGTTGCTGCGATTCAAGTCCAACGAGCAGTAAAGCTGAGAAATTGTGTTGTAATTTTATCTTTATTTTTAAATAGAGATTGACTGGCGAAATCATATATATATATATATATATATATATATATATATATATATATGCCTGTGTAGAGGTTTATTGGCGCACCTTTCGATTTGAATCGAATAGAAATTTGCTTCTTTAGTTGATGGCTAGCAGGAGAAAGCTCATGCTTAGTAGAACACGAATACGAGTTATTCATAGCAGGAGATGATGCATAATCTTCGGAACATGAGCGGAAAGCAGCTACTGTCTATGTGCATCGAGATTGCAAAATTATTTGGTGTCAGACTACGAACATTTCAGCGGATCGCAGCCGATTACGCGGTTGCAGAACAAACTGAATCTTGGTTCTACACAGTAAAGAAGAACATTCATGACACAGTGGGCACAGCAAAATCTCAAGAACTGATCGACACAGTCCAACTACGAATTTCTGAAAATTCTTCAATCTCGATCAGCGATCTTACGCATGATTTTAACATGGCCATTACGACTATATGCCGCGAAAGCTATCAGACTTGCTTGATGCCATTTGCGTCTCTTTTTTGTCAAGTACGGATCAGTAAGCCGTCTTCTTGCCAAACAGGCCCGATTTGAATTCGTTGAACTATTATACACTGGGCGTATTTGAGAAAGAGTCTAACAAATCTCGTCATGCTACTCTTGACTCGCTCACTGCAAGTACTGAGAAGGCGGCCAAAAATATAAACGGACCTTTTGGCACGGGCTTTTATGCGATTTATCATTACCCAGGGTAGGAAAGTGATCATCTTGGGCAGGGGTCATATTGAATTGGGGAGAAGTGTTTATCTGGGGTTCATCCGTCAATTTGCGCAAAAAAAAACGATTATAATATCTGTTTTCGTTTAGATTAATTTAGACGAAACACCCTGTATGTCCATTAAAAAAACAGGAAATAAATAAGCCGTAAACGCGACAGGACAATCAGACTACATCATGCTCGTACAATATTTATTCAATTTTAACTACGGGATATTTTGCAGACAATAAGGAGCAAGTCGAAGAGTTTGTCGACGAGAAGCTTATAAGGAGAATTGTCAACGGAAAGATTCAGCGTGACTCAAAGGAGGCTACTGCTTGAGGTTCAAGGAATGTGGCCGTCTCAAGGAATGATGCTCTTCCAAGGCGATGTTATCTAGACACCCTGGGGCTGCCACAGAGTGAAGAGTCGTGGCTACCTGGGCCACGAGACATATATATAATATATACCGCACGGTTCGTACGCTGGGCCTCACCCCAATCTAGCGGCATTTCATAACCTGCATCGCACGTAGGGGAAACAAATAAAATTCTACGTCTAGCCAGTCATCGAGCTGCGGATTTAACCCGACTTTAATCTATCATCGCAAATATATAAAGTATTACATCAAAATCTAAGCTAATTAATCCGTAACAGCTTTACGATTGATAATTGCATACATCACACGTATAAACATATACGTAATACTACATGTATTGCTGCTGCTGCTGTTTCTGATGCTCAGCGACTTTTGATGTAAACCTATTTCTACACATCTTTTTGCCTTTCTAAAATATAGAAACATTAAACGTTCTGGAGTTGAGGCAACCATGTTATAGCCAAAGTGTATGTCCAATAAACGAGTATGGCTCGCTTAGAACGTTACTTGCCGTGGCGATATTAGTTAGAGAACGGAACAACGTTAAATAAGCGCTCATTATGAAACGGGCATTACAGGTTATGATGGCTCTACCTTCTGCTGATGACGTTAGTCAGCTCGCCATATCTAGCTTTAGCTTCAACCGAAAGGCCTATTTGTCTATGCCGTCTGCAAGAGATGGCATAATTTTTCTTGTGCGTCCAAGAAGACATGCAAACAGTTTGATTATTTTGGTTCAGTCTTACTGTAGTATCCATGTGGTTTTCCTGCCATACTCTATCTGTTTCGCTTCCCCCCCCCTCTCTCTATCTCGTGTATATTTTCATTTTACATAATCAGAGGGTTTCCTTTACCACCGCATACCAGCGGCGAGACGTCCGGCTCTGGTAGAGTTTGCTAACTTTCACGAGAAATGTTCTCAGGACTACAAACTGCTGATAAGGCGTCAGCTCAATTTTGCTCTCACTGGGAACGGGGTTACTTCTCAGTAGTGCCACCTGATGTAAAACGTGCGACGTCTTGGAGCTGATGTCCTGACCAGTCGACTCCTTGACAAGCTTGGCCCCTGTGCCAGAGGTGATCTCCGTGAGGCAAGTCACCACCAGATCGCTCTGGCTTTCGCCACTCTCCTTACTCTGGCTTGCACGTTTTCTTCAGCCAGTTATGCCCGCAGACTTAAAGGCGTCTGCGAATGTCTGGCCTTCCCTCAACGAACTCTGATCGACGTCTAAATGGCCAAGGCATACGAGGGAGACCTTGGACCAGTTGCAAAGGAACTTTGTTTCTCCAGGGCGCCGATCCTGCAGAGTTCAATAGAGGCAAGAGCTCCGCTCTGCTATGTGAGAGCCGCCAGAAGTCGTTGCAGATGTTTTTCGCATGTTTACGAGCACACGCACAACAAAGGCTGTTGTACATGTCAACACCTGTCTGCGTGAAGCTTCGACAGTGTAGCAGTCTGCCGACCGCCTTGAGTTTAACAGAGTCTGTAAGAGGCTTCCGGGGCTCTTTGGCGTAGAGTACGGTCGCCGGTTTTTTATGCGAAGGTTTTTAGAGTACCTGTAGAAGCAACAGGCGACTGTGCGAACAATTCAGTGAAGACACCAGAGCCAATGGCCTTCACGGATGCCACCAACAGGGCCCTCGCCAGTCTAGGAGCGGTAATGCCCTCAGGAGACAAAGGTCGTGCCGGAGGGCCATTTGGAGCCAAAATAGGTCTATGAGATTTAGACCTGCGCCGCCTCAGGATATGCTGGTGCACATCAAACGCGACAGGGTCTGAAAACTGAGGGGCTTCTCTGTCCTTACCTCGTCCCTATCTCTTTGTATGGAATTACGCTTAGGAGTATGCCTACCTCGTCATCGGCTTCTTTACGCGTAGTTTGATATGCCCCTCTGAGAGCCTCCGCAGCCGTTCGAAGTTTACTTATCTCGAGTTCGAGTTTTGGCGACTTCCTTTAGCTGACCTTTGTATTTTTGGCCTTACACAGTTCCATAGTGGTCTTGATGGGGCCCTCCAGGACTTCAAGACTCGGTCTTATATTAAAGAGAGATTCGAGGCCTTGACCTCCGCCCCCGGCATGACGTTTTTCGTTATATGCCCCTCCTGCGCTTGTATCCGGTGCCCTCTTTAGTACTCGAGGTCGAGGCCGGCTGGCGCCGAACTCAGCCTTGCTCGAGATGTCCTTCCCAGCCTTGCCTACTTCAAATCAAAAACACAGGGAAAACACTGGGACAGCACTGCACAAACAAAACACCAAAGTCCAGAAAACCGTCCACGTCTGCAGCGGACGTCCGCTCTCAACGACAGGAGCAAGAAGGAATCATAGTACAGGTGCAACAACGAAGTGATTTTCTGTGAGCTGTACACAACCCCTGAGAAGACACGCTAAACGGAGCGCCAAAACCAAGAATGCCACCGGGCACGAGTGGCGTCAAAATAGCCCCGAAAGAAGCGGACGTCAAAACACATGATCCGAAATTGGCCGCGCCGGCACTACCGACGTCTGCAACCGACCGTCCTCCTAAAGTCGAGATCATCATTCAGCAGGGCAGCAACCAGAAGGGTCGCGGTTCTCTTCGCGTAGAAGGTCCAGGCACGTACATCATTAAGACGAAGGTTTATCACGACAAAATGCGGTAAGAACGAAGAAAATGCGGTAAGAACGAAGATGGCAGGTTTGGTCAGCTCGCTAGGCTCAGCCCGAGCTTGACTGCCTAATCCTTCACACCCTTTAATACGATCAGTTATAAAAGGACGTATCTAATTATATAATCTAACTTTATACTCGTCTATATATAACGTCTGTTTGGGGCACATTGTTGAACTGGGCTAAGCCTGGGTTAGAGAACCCGTGATCACACGTTCGCGCGAAGACAATTGTCCTCTCCAAAGTGCTAACAAGTTATATAAATAAATCACTATATGGATATTATGTTGTGATATGTTATATGAATGGAGTATGGATAGACGGGAATATACCGCCGCACATCGCTAATTTGTTACAGTATTTTGATTTAATATTAATATTTAAGCTGAGACATGTCTCAGCGGCATATTGTGGGTAGATGCCGAAGACCTACTTTTTGAGTTGCTCATTCGTCTAGCTTAATCCTAATAAAATATTAGGTGTGTGTATGTGCGTAATCTTAACAGAAAATTAGCCTTGACATGATAACACTTGTTTTTAGTAATGTTCGCATTGCATTCTAGATACATGTTTGCTTGGCAAAACTTAAGATACACATGGCAATGCGGGCTTTTTTATTTATATATATATATATATATATATATATGAATAATCGAGCATTTTAGCGCGTTGATGATCTGTCTGTAGCAGGGTGCTATTGCTTAGCTATAATCTTTATATGTGATGCGTTTGTTGTATTACAGGTATATTGTGGCATCTCAGGAGAAACGATTTTACAGGGAGGTCGATGTGAAAATTACGGAGGCTAAAGGGCCGCTCAGAACAACGAAGGTGTTACTTGAAGGTACTATGATTTTGCTTTTGTGTACATACACTTTGATTAGATTGCTCTAGTACCCCTCGCAACAAGGGCGAATCGATCAAGGTAATCATGTAGTGAACAATTGACTTCCTCTGGAACGACCTTCTCGGTTCCCTTTAGTCGGACGATGAGCCGATAAGGAACACAGGAATACCGGTAGAGGCGTGAAGCCTATGCAGGCGTGTCGGGTAAGACGCCGATTACCGTAGAGAAACGAGGATAACAGCTAGCAGTCTTAGTTTCGTAATAATTGATTATTTCTTAGGTCCGACGCCTGCCCATCGAGAGAAAAACAGACACCTCTAATGTAGAACCTTTACGCATATCCATTAATATTAACGTGTATTCAGAACAATTGGGTTCTTTGACTGGATCAGTTTCCGTTTTGCCATAATACTTGTTAACGTTTGTTTACGCGCAAAGACGTAAATATATTAAACTTGTTTAATGTTCTTTTTAGTCTCTTGGGGAGTTTAGAAAATTTAAACACCGCATAAAAGAAGTCAATTAAGTCATGTCCATGAGTTTTAGGTTTGTTACATAGAGCGCGATTTTTTTGCGAAGCATTTGTGCACAGAATGCGGAATCTGCCATGTCAACTAAGGGCGAAAATAAAAAACGTACGCACATACATTAGCACAGCTTGTTGTTCACTGGGGGGCAGACTGTGTCAAAACTGGCGTCTGCGCCGAAATTTTCTGCATTTGTCACGCTAACGGCGACGATCTGATACGCAATAGGAAACTTTTCTAAGCGCTTTGCGTACCGTGTTCGGTGTTCAGACCGTGATCGGTCTGAGGGAATCATTAATTGGCAATTATTGAGGCATGTGAAACTAGTTGGGCGTTTCTGTCGTTTATACCGTTCAACCTCGGTCAAACACACCGACTCGCTCGTATCTGAACAGTAGTGAATCGCAAGCGTCGAATCGGATTCCAATGCGGATAACAACAATACAGAGGCAAGCGTTTGCGTTTACGATACGATGGATACAGACCACCACATCTTTAGAGAGTATCACGAGCCTGCAAAGATGCGAACTGTATGAACGACAAATAAATCGTTCATAGTTAATTAAGACCACAGAGCGAACAACAGATCTACGTATGACTCTGTGCATGCTTGTAGAGTTGTAGCGCTTTCACTGAGATACTTTTTGAAGAGTATTGCATGTCACCTATGTGTCCGTTGACGCAATGCAGGTCAAATGCTGCAATTGAGAGAGCAGAGCATTGAGAAATTATAATGTCTTAATTTTTTGTAGAGATTTATTGGTAATATCATAGTGCATGATGCATAGTGTGGGGCTCACAAACCCACAAATATTCAGTCTTGTCTATATTTGCTTTATGTCGGGTATGGCCGCGTATCTCTCCATATATATATATATATATATATATATATATATATATATATATATATATATATATATATATATATATATATATATATATATTTACTTTTAAATCCCCTTCGTATTAGGGATCCGCTCGTATAGTTAATGGGTAGCAGATGAAAGCTCATTTTCAGTAGAGCACGAACACTTGCCAACCATAGCAGGAGATGATCCCTCATCTTCGGAATATCAACAAAAACAGCAATTACTGTACCCTTCGGGCCGGTCGGACCTGCGCCAAGGTTGCGAATTCCCATGTTATCACTCTGCAAACAGCTCAGCGGATCGCAGCCGATTACGCGATTACAGAAAACACCGAACTAGGTTCCTACATAGTAACGCGGAAGATTCACGACAGAGTGCGCAGCAATCTTCAATCTTGCGCGCGAATTTATTATGTCCTAACGACTATTCGCAGGATTGCTTCGCGAAGACCTCATGTACAATTCCTATGTCATAAAACTCAAACAAACAATTTCCGAGGTCGGGGAAGCCGATAGACTTGGTCGGTGCCAACTTGCCCCTCCCTTTTCTCAAGCACGAAGCAGTAAGCCGTCGTGTCTTCGTTTCTTCTTGCCAGACAGCTCCGATTTGAATCCGTTGGACTACCATGTATTGGGCGTGATTAAGTGAGAGTCTAACAAGTCGCAATATGCTAACATAAACTAGCTCTCTACGCTACTAAGGAAGCGTTCAAGGACTGTATGGGCACTCACGGACGCGGTTTAGAACCCAAATTGCAAACGCGCGAATGGGGACCATATTGAATAGAAAAATTCAACAGGAGTTCCCTTGTCGACCTGCACATAAATTTGTATAAAAATATCTGTTTTAATTTAAAGTTGGGTTCCAAAAGGAACAATAAATTACGCGCTAATTTGGACGGAACACCTTGTATATATCGAAACGGGAGATAGATAAACCGGCAAAACTAATGGGACAGGACAAAGACAGTACATCATGCTTGCACGAGATTTATGCAATTTTAACTGAGCATTATTTTGCAGATAACAAGGAGCAAGTCGAAGAGTTTGTCGGCGAAAAGCTTATAAGGAGAATTGTCAACGGACAGGTTCAGCGTGACTCGAAATAGGCTACTGCTTGAGGTTCACGGAAAAAGGCCGTGTGTTCGTTGGCATTTTCCAAGGCGATCTTCTATAAACGACCTGGTGATGCTACAATGTAAAGAGTAGTGGCTACCTGGGCTACGGTATATATATATACACATATATACTATCACACGTTTCGTACGCTGGGCATCACCCGAATCTATTGGCATTTCATAACCTGCATCGTACGTAGAAGAAACGAATAAAAATTCTACGTATAGTCATCGAGCTGCGGAATTAACCAGGCTTTAATGTCTCATCGCAAATATATAAAGATTTGCGTCCAAACCTATGTTTAGCAACCCAAGCTTATTAATCTATGATAGTCATAGAAATAATAATCTAACAATTTGCGACGGAACAATGAAGTAAAAACGGTGTAATCACAATAAAGGACTATAGGAGTGCCACAAGTGCTGGCAAATTGAACTGTTGACTCAGGCCTTATGTGACAAGCGGGAACACACAATCATTGTTCTGACTTATCAAGCGTGCCAAAACTTGACGAAGCGAATACATTTGTATTTCTGCTGTTGCTTGTGGCCAACGACGTTTGATATGTACTTATCTCGACACATATTTGCTACCTTTCTAAACTATAGAGACAATGAGAAACCTTCTAGAGTTGTGGGAACTTTGTCATAGCCAAAGTATATATCTAATAAATGAGTATGGTTCGCTTGGAAAGCTACCGTCGTGCAATATCAGTTAGAAAACGGAACAACGTTAAATCAGCGTTTGTTATGAAACGGACACTTTAGGTTATGGAGGCTCTACTTTCTGCCTAGCACGATGTGCAATTCCCCTACAGAAATCCTCCTCCGTAGAAGTGACTGCATATATATATATATATATATATATATATATATATATATATATATATATATATATTAGTAGTAAATAAAGTAAATCGGCTCACTATATTTAGTTTTAGCTCCAACCATTAAGACCTATTTGTGGGTCGTCTGCAAGGATGGCACAGTTTTTCTTCACAGTGCTTCGAAGGAGGCGCTCTAGCAATTCGATGACCTCGTTATGTGGTTTCCCTGCCGTAGTCTATGCTTTTCGCTTTGTCTCTGACGCTCTCCTGCTCATTCGTTTAGAGATCCTTATTTCACACTTTCTATTTCCTCTTTTTCTCTCTACGTGTTCCTGATTGTTTATGTCTTGATTTGATATTCTCTGTCTTTGCTCCTCGCTCTCTCTCTCGCCTTTGTGAGCCAAGTTTGTTTTTCCCGTTTGCAGGAACCCCGTTCGCGTCCTGATTCTTCCGTGCCGGGGTTTCAGCGACACCACTTTTTGGTGAGTACCGCACGCTTACCTATAGCGCCGGGCCGACGGTCGATCCGTCGCGTTGGAGCGGAATAGGCGGCAAGGAGCAGAGATAGACGCAGTATTATTGGCAGACGACAGATAGACAGTTAGATAAATGAATGCCGAGAGAGAGGGGAATAGAGAGGAATAGAGGTTAGGGAGAGAGAGGGAGGAATAGAGAGTGGGGGAAAGAGAGAGAGATGTAGGGAGGTGAACATAAAAAGGCAGATTCGACCCCTCCCCCTATCTGCGATCCATCCCTCCCCTCAATTGCGTATTCTTCCTGCGCATACGTAAGTGGGCAGATTAAGGCTATGATGAGGAAAAGTTCCGTGCGATGGCATCGACGACCGTTGGCGGCAACCGAGCAGTAGCACAAGAAGCAGAAACAGCAGCAGCAGAAGCAGAAACGCGACGGCTGTGTGGCAGCCAAACAACCAACGACGAATGCAGCGTTAAACAGTTGCTTGGCTGGTCGGCCGATCCAAACGAGACCCTCAACCGACCCACCGGCCGGCCAACCGGTGCTTACTGCGTCTGCGTGTCGTCTGCTGCTGCTGCTGCTGCTGGGTGATGAACGCAGGGAAAAATCAGGGCGGCACGTCGTGGTTGTCGTCGTCGTCGTTACCGCTGCAGTGGTGGTGGTGGTGATGATGGTGGTCATGACCATGGCCATGGCTAGTGGCGTCCATGCGGATGACTCTGATGATGCGGGCTAGCTGGACGGACCATGCTACTGTTGCTGCTACAGCTTGGTTACTGCGGCAGTGGTGGTGGCTGGGGCGGCTATTTGCGGGCGGCAAAGGCCCAAATGTTTTCCGCGCAACTACGGATCGAGCAGTAGCAGTAGTAGTACTGCGAGAAGTAATAGTACTACTTGTACTAGTAGTAGGAGAAGGAGGAGGAGGAAGAGGAGACGTCGTAGTAGGAAGAGAAGGAGGAGTAGTATTAGTGGCCAGTGGCGTGATTCGCGTGCGCCTTGCGACCGGGAGAGACACAAATGGTGTACGGGTTCGATCCCCTCACCATTGAACAGGTGTGTTTATTACGAGGTCCGTCTTATGAGGCAATGCGAGAGCGACGTCGCTCTGTGTCGACGCTGTTAAATGTTGCTAAGAGTCAGCCCGAAAAAGTTAGTAGTGCTAGAATACTAGCTGTTGTTGTTGTTCTTGTTGATGTTGTTGTTGTTCTTGTTGATGTTGTTGTTGTAACATCTACTTGAGGAACTCATCCGCAACGACAGTTCCACAAAATCTGCACTAGCAGCAAAAGAAACTGCGGCGCAGTTAACGGTGGTTCGATTGGGGTATCAGAGTGGTGGAGGGGGGGGGGGTTTAAGAGGGAGTGGCGGTTCGTCGTGGTACGAACGCTTGCTGGACGCCGAGACCAAGCGAAGCGCGCGCGTTGACTCACTAACAACAGGCAGCAGCATCAGCATCATCAGTAACTGCAGCAGCA